>JAOWBR010222042.1:0-17503 GCA_028571145.1 Dionaea muscipula
TCGTCCATGATCAGATCAGCTTAGAGCGCAGGACGTCCTTGGTCACTTCACCACAGGACGCCTCTGCCTCCGTGCGTAGCTCAAAGGTTGGCACAATAAATGTCATTTATTGCCAATAAATACTTTTGGCACACGGAACGTCCCCCCATTAAGACAACCCGTCCACTTCCTAAGTGCGGAAAATCGGCCCGTCAACACTTCTGTTGTGGTTATTCTTCATCCTCCAGCACAGCTTCTCAAGTACATCTAGGGGTTTTTATTTTAATTATTCTTCTTTCTCTCTTCAAGTAGATCTAGGCTGATTGTGATTTTTAGCCTCATTTTCGATGTTCGATTCATTTTTCGACGTAATTTTACTTTGCTTTTACCATCGGATTTATTGTAAAATTTGTAACATGTACAAAATGATGACGATGATGGGATGAATTTTTATAATTTGTAAAAAAATTCATAACTTTGAGAATGTTTTTAATATTTTAACATTTGAATTTGAGTTCTTGTGTGTTCTTTGCTTGATTTTGCATTCGGTAAGATCGATCGGTAAGACTGAATCGATCATCGGTCAGACCGAATCGGTAAGACCGAATTTGTAATCGGTAAGACCAATATGGGTCATCGGTAAGACCGATCGATACATTTTTGTCAATAAGGGTATTAATGACTTTTCATTTGATCAAATGGCTAAAAAAGAGTTTTTTAAATAAGGTGACAAAAAAAGAGTTTCATACATTAAAAATGGCTAAAAAAAAATTCGCCTCTTCCGTGGTTGATATTCTTTTTTAGCCATGGATTTTCAAACACTTTTTTCGCCGATGAAAATTTTCCATGGACAAAATTACCCCTTAACCCAATGTATATCTTCTTCATTTTTAGGCTGCATCAGCCATTGCTGTCGCTGGAGCACGGACTGGAGCACCGCGATTGCCATTGTCGTCCAGCCACCACCATCCAGCCACCATTGCCGCTAGCCCCTTGTTGTCGCCTTTCCCCGTATCGCCTCAGATTTGTCGTCGTCGACTTATACCGTCGTCCCAACCGACTTCGACATCACCCAGATCCGCCTTTTACTTTGACATCAATAGCACGACTCCACGCTGCCCTGAGCACACGTTAGTCCGTCGCACTTCGAGCACGTTCATGTTTCGCCTCCAAAAAGGAGCGATAACATTTGACGTCGTTCATGGGAACCTACAACAAAAAGCTACGAAATAATGATGCAAGCAGTCAAGCTCCGAGCCGGCGTCGAGATCGGTTCCCAACCCATGGTTAAGCTCTGAGCCGACACCGAGATCAACTCGCAACCCGTGGTCAAGCTCCGAGTCGGCACCTAAACCGACTCGCAGCCCGCGGTCAAGAAGAGGCAAGCTCCTCAAATCACGACGAGAAGGCGATGGAACAATTTCGATCGTAAAAAACATCAAACCTCATACCTTAACTCTAGACAGAGTACGCCAAGGGGTTGAGAAGCAAATGTTATACTCAAAAAAAAAAAAAAGTCACGCAACAGATAAGAAGAAGCTTATAAGAGATGATATCAAAGACTATATCACCATCTGGTACCACTTTTTATGGAATAGAATTCATCAAAACTCCACAATTAATCGTGCTTAGACTGAAGTAGTTCTTAGGATGGGTAACCTCTTGAGAAGTACTATCTAAGTATGGGTGTAGATAGCTCATCTTCATATCAAGTCGTGGACCGTGGTAAGCATGGTTGCACACTACTCCGGACACACGACTCCACGCCGTCCCGGGCACACACCAGCCAGCCGCGTTCCGAGTACGTCCACATTTCGCCTCCAGAAAGGAGCGATAACAAGCATCATATCACAAACCTATAAATATATAAACACCACACAATCCATTTAAACTTTATTTCTCTAAAAAAGTAACCTTATATATTAATATTAATATATTTTTATAAAAGATAAATTTTTAATAAAAGTTACTGTCAAATTTTTTTGATTTTTTTTACCATCAAATAAGACTAATATTGATATAATTTTAATTTTTTTTTATTATCTATAGTATATCCACAATTATTATCCACTTCTTTGATTATATTATACAATTATGCATTGATATTAATTATATAAAAAATTATTAATATGTATTTTTAACTAATTTAAAAGCATGGTGTCTATCATGTATAAGGATATGGAGAGGGAAAAAGCATTATACTTGCTGACCTTTCATTTGCCCGAAGTTCAAATCCAAAACATTTGATTTGCTAAAATCCTTTCAGCGATCAACCATTCTACTTACTCTGAAAACAAAAATGATTAAAGCACAATAATTTTTGAGTTGTGTTTTGATTGTGCAGAATCATAACCGTTGAATTTTTTTTATGTAGATGATGATTGGTATAGATGATGATTGGTGTAAAATTACAATAATTTTTTTGATACAAAATCATAATAATTTTCAAAAATGGATGGTATATATCATATTGTGTAGATTATTATACATGAGTGATTGTATTTGTATCATTACTCTTATGAAAAATGAACCTGCGAAAGTGCCGTGCTTGCATTCACATAATACTAGCTCAATGTCCAGAAATATTCGAAAATAAAATTTTCATTTTCATTTTTAGACGGTTTGTGAATTTTTCTAACCACCTAGAATAAAAGCACATGACAAAACGGTTTAAACAATAAAGACGGGTATTCAATATTCATGATGATTTGAAAAATAAAGACGGTTTAAACAACCATGTATTCCCTTGATGTTTTTATTTATACTTTCATCCGAGATGACTAGCATTTTGATCGTTAGCTCTCTTCTCTAGTTGTCTTGTACTCTTGATTGTTGATCATTTTTGGAGTCAACTCACATGGGAGAAGAGAAATGAAGAGACGACGTTACTCTAACCATATGAAGAGACAGCGTTACTCTTATAACCATTATCACCCAGTCTAGTATATTAGAAACAAGCAAAGAATGCACAGTGAGTCTGTATAGAAGACAGAAAAATCTAACCATTCGCAAAATTTCATCAGGCTACATACCGACCCAATGGCACAGCAAAACTAAGAAGAAAGCCACATTTCTAGCAATACTGATGCCTCCAGATTCCAGGTCTCACGACTCTCACCTCGGTATAAATTGCAATGGCTCCTGCACTGCATGAAGATACAATGAATGCATGTTCTTGACTAGACATAATCAGTGAATCAAAGGGAAACAGAGGCATCAAGCATTAAACAGATAGAAACACCTGTAGGCCGAGAATAGGAAAACAAAACATCACCATGAAACTACCTACAAGTGTGTAGATCTTCTGGTTTCCTGTGTACTTACTTCCCATCTTCCCTATTATCAACACCCAAGTAAAGTACCTTTTCAAGACAAAATTGCATGTTATCACCTGTACATCCAGATTCAACAAGCTACTCTCACTACACTATCTTTCTGTTCTGTCAAAAAACAACCAATATCATACTCAAGATTCAAGCTCCATTCCCCTCTCTCTAGCTGATGTCGCGACATTGTTCCTAGTGCTAGTATCGGCAGATGATTTAAGAAACGACCTCCACAATTTTATGGAGAATGGATAGGCGGACAAAGCCCTCCGGTGAAAGCTGTCAGAAACTTCCTGTGTACTGGTTAGTTTACCCAACAGGCCAGCAGCTTCCACCCACACGTACTCTGGTGCCAGCGGGATGGCCTCATACATTGTATTAACCAACAGCGAGCTTGCCCAGAATAAGGTACTCGGAGATCTCGAATCAACAACATTAGAATCACTTGTGAGCAGCTTACAAGCAGACAATACCAAAGGATAATTTGCTGGGGATACCTCCAGAATGGATTCTATAAAGTCCACCAAATCCTTCAGCTTACCCGACCCTTGAGGCATCAGCGATGGACCAAACCAAGTTTCAAGAACCAGGTTAACTACAGAGAAATCTGGTGAAGCGGGAATGAATAAGCCATCCACGAGCTGCCTTAGGGATGGCTTTTGTATGTCCTGAATGAATTTTCTAGTCAATGAACTGGGGCTGAGAAAATCACGAGCTTGATTCCGATAATTCTTCAGAACTCCCGGTAAACTGTTAAGAGAGACATCTTTCCTGAGTTCAGGTCCATATTTCAGACAAAACAGAGCATGTTCCCTAATGCAATGCTGGAAGTCTTCAGGACCTGCAACCATCAAGGCCCTGTCAACTGCTTGAGAAGCTTCGGGCAGATGATTCCCCAACAATCTATACAAAGAGAGATTCAGCAACCCGAACATGGCATCTGTCTTGTTAGTGTGTGAAAGTGAACCATCTGAACCACACACCAAAACAGGATCTGATAAGCCATTCTTGCCATCCCCATCCTCATCATCAAGAACATTAACAGAGGTAAACCACCGGTCCATGATATCTCTTGCCTTGCCAGATTCTCCATTCTGGATGGCGAGCTGTGCATATTGGTTCCAAAGGCAATGAACACCAGCACCTGGCCAGTTGCAGAGGGCTTCTTCAAACCCTAACAACATCACACCCTTGGAATTACGGTTCAGAATACCCACTGACAGCAGAACAAGTTCTAAGCAAGAAGGATACAACTTCATGTATTTATCTAGCAAGGTCCTGCAGCTTTCAACACCATCTACGGCTGCCACAAGCTTGACAAGATTTACAGCAAGCAGGTGACAAGATCTATGAGCAGTTCTATTAGCAAGAGATTTACAATCTATATCAAGTTCAGTAGAATCAACCGCCATTTCTATCATCTTATACAACTCCTCCTTATCTTTAGTCTTAATATCAACAGGAGGCCACTCTATTAAAGGCATCTCTTTCTCGTATTCGAATTGCCGCACCACTTTATCAGGAAGTTTCCTGTAGATGACTAAGTACGCACATGAAACCCAGAAAATACACTTGTCAGCAACTGTCAAGCATGGAAGAATATCAGAAAATGGAAGAGAACAAGATTCATCAGCATCTCTTTCCACATGAAAGAGTCCATAAATTCTTTGAATTGCCTTCTCAATATTCCCAGACAAGGTAAAACAGTTCAACATCTGCAGAAACAAGTCCAAGATGTAAGCACTAGCATGCACGGCTTCATCACATGATACTGAATGGTGGCAGAGAGAGGTTAGTGCTCTCTCATATGCAGAGAATCGAGCATTCAGCTGTTCACGGCTATTGATGTACATAAGCCACAATTCATAAGATCCTTCATTGTGCTCAACCTGGGAGAAAGAGACAAGTTGAGTGCACAAATGTCTCAAGCAAATAACCGCGAAAAGGAATTAGCACGATGGCCCCCATAATTCTAAAAATTGTGTATGGGGACATACTACCTTAACTCAAGAAATAGACCAGCAAAGGACAGCACCATGCAAAACGGCACAGCTATCTTAACTCAAGAAATCCTACTCCACTCTCTTCACCTTCATTTCAATTTTGGACTGCATGCAATAGATGGAAGGATAGGGACGTTGAATCCATCACATAATACTATAATAGCATGACAAATCAAGAGTGGATCAACAAGCATAAATGCAAGATAACAGTGTTCTAAAAAGCACTATGGGCTAGTCGGGCGGCCGAGGGAGGCCTAGAGCCTAGGAGGATTAATCGGGGCCTAGAGATTAGAAACTTTTTTTAAATTTTTTTTAATAACATTTTTCCTCCATCCCTCAAAACCTGAGTAAGTAGAGCAAAGTAAATAAAAGTAAAATAAAACATCAAAGAGCATTCAAAATAAAAACATTTAACATTCATCCTCCATAACAAACCTAAATAAAAATATAGAGGCGGAGAAATTAAAAATACCAACGAACTAGTAAATCCAAAATATAAAGTTCAAAATCAAGTAAAACTTAATTAGTATCAAATTACTATTTAAGTAGTCAACCATAATTCCTAATGAGTACCAAATATGATATACCACCACACAAGCAAATAATTAGTTGATAACAACATTCAAAGTTCAAAATCGCGTAGTAGCAAACTAACTAGTCAATTACTAGTTAAATTAGGGAAGAGAAGCCAATTACTAGTTAAATTAGGGAAGAGAAGGAAGAGAAGACGATAGGGAGCGAGAGAGAAAGTGAAATGAGAGAAAATAGAATTTAATTAAATTAGGTTAGGTTTGTTTTCAATTAAATTAGGTTAGTTAATTAAATAGGATTATCTATACTATATTTGAGGATGATTTTTGAAATTTTGTGAGTTTGTCCATGTAGAACAAGGGGAGGGGAAAAGAGAGAGGGAGAAGAGAGCAAAGGATAGAGAGAGGGGCGAGAGGAGATGAAAAAAATTTTATTTAAAATTTTTTTATAATATTATTGATAAAGTTATATAATATTATAATTTATTTTGTAAATTTTTTGAGACGATCAATATTTTTTAACTGATTTAAAAGAGTGGAGTGTTAATCGTGCCAAAGGCACGGGTAATAACTAGTATGAAGTTAAGTAGGATTTATTTTTAAGCCAATCCCCGCCTAGGCGTCCGCCCGGCCCACCTAACCCGCCTAGCGCCTAGTTACCTCAATTATTTATCTCTTCAACATACTTGTACATGAAAACTTCTATGTGCTCAGATTTGAAGGTAATGCTCTTCAACTTCCAGGCTCTATCTAGTAATGTCATATAATGCAGGATAAGCTAAATCAAAGTCTCCAAGTGTAACATGCATATGCTCAACCTTGTCTAAGACTTCTTTTTAACTCAAGGACTCAAACTTGAAGTGCTAAGCTTTTAGAGGTGGACTTCTGAAACTTAGAGAAGAAACAACCCTCCTGAAATTCAAAAAAGAATCAAAACATAACCTCTAAAGCTCAAGCACTGAAACATCAGGTGCCTCCATCTTGAGAAGCAGAGAGCAATTTTTTATAGGCAAAAATAAAGCCCGCTCGAACTTTCAGAGACAAAGCAACAAATAAATGCAAAAACCTCCAAGACTACAAATTTTAATACTTTGAACAAATATCCCAAGAACTAAGTAAAAGAAGAGTTTCTAAGAATTCAAACAATGCTACAGATTGAGAAGTAAAAGTACGCTTATGAAATTTTATCAGCTGATATATCCATATTGTGCCTTCTTTCCTAGGCAGACGAGATGTTTTATGAGGCAAAATTAAAGCCCCTCGAACTTTCAGACTCCAAGATTACAAATTTTAATACTTTGAACAAATATCCCAAGAACTAAGAAGTAAAAGAAGAGGTTCTAAGAATTTTAACAATGCTACAGGTTGAAAAGTAAAAGTTCACTTGGGAACTTTTATCTGCTGATATATCTATATTGTGTCTTTTTTCCTAGGCAGACGAGATGTTCTGTGCAGCTGCTTTGCTATCAATCATCAGATAGAAGTATATAGTGTATTACTACGATGTCATAACTCAAGAGTTCTTCGCATTCAAGTCTGGTTTGACTTCAATAATTATTTATCATTCTAAAGTTCAGACCAATAAATGCTGATTTAAAGAGCACTGTACTTACCTAGACGGTAAGACTAGACACCACACCCTCTGGAATGCATTGCAGTGTATTAGTCAATTTTTTTCATCATACAGTTGATGAGAAATCCACATTACCTGAATGCTATTGTCTGATTTTCATTTATTACTCAATCCTATGCTGGAACCAAAAAAAGGAGGAAACTAAACTAATATCAAGAAATTGCAACTCATACTCAGACAATTGTCTTAAAAGGCGTGTGGCACACTCAAGACGACCAGAGTCCTGAAGCTGAGGTCCAAGGCATGGGCACACAATTCATGAATGCGAGGAAAGAAAACAAACAGCATGTGCAATGAATGTCATTGTGAGAAAGCCCAAAACAACAATTACATATCAAACAATGATAAACAAAATATCACCAAAAAAGAAGTAAAAATGAATGTGTGTGTATTTGTTTGAACACATTCAATTAGAATTTATTTTCTACACCAAAAAAAAAAATAGGGAAAAGCTGAAAATCAAAAAGGAAATAAAAGGAGAAGAGCTAGGCAGGACAAAAAAGTTGCAAGGAAAAGGAAAAAGAAAAAGGAAAAATAATATTGGATGAGAATAGACAAAGTCAAAAAAAAAAAGGAGAAAATTTTGACGCTCAAGGAGTGTCGATGGTGTTTGAGGCAATTAACATTGCGCCTCTCGCCTGAGGAGCGAGGCAAGCCTTCAAAAAACACTGGCCCAGACATGAGAATGATGAAGTCAACTCCAACGAAAATCGTTAGCAAACATAACTTATTTCAGATCATTACCTAGGTTGTGCCACTGGATAAAGAAAAGGTGCTGGGAACTGGAATGGATGCAGGTAAAGGACTCTCATGATGAAAATGTTCAGGCAGAATTAAAGACGCTATGGGAACTTACTGCACATAAAAACATGTCATCCTCTCCAACTGAAAGACGCTTATCACCATAGTAAAAGTGCAGATAGACAAGCCAAAGACCTACTGATGTTGGATCAGCTTCAAGAGCTCGAGACAGCAACGACAGGGACTGAACAAGAAGTTAAATTGTCAATGTTAGGGAAACATTGGAAGAATTGGGATGCAGAAGGTACAAACCACTAGATGTTTACCTTTTTCACACCCTCAGCCTTATTAACCTCCTGATTGAGTATATAAAGAGCCACTTCCAAGGATTGCTCCTTATCTGCAAAAATATTGCCAGAGAGACTCTGACCAGCATATGGAAATATAGTTTAGCAATCGAAAGTTCAGAACTATGCACAAATATTTCAATTGATTGGCAAGTAAACACTGTTCTAAATGGCGGTTCTTGGGGCCGCCTAAACGCTTGGCGGTGCCACGGCGCCATGCCTAGTCGTTTGGCGCCACGCTAACCCCTAATCGATTTTTTATTGATATTTCTTAGCTACTCGGCGGATTTTGGCAGTGTATGGCGGATTTTGGCGGCGTTTGGCGGATCGTGGCAGCTTGCACTCCATGGCGTTAAAGGATGACGGCCCAAATTTTTTTAAAAATATTCTACCCAACGAAGACTTGAGGAAAAAAATCCAAAGATGGAAAAAAAAACTTAGAAAAGCTAACCCTAAATGAAATGAAAAGTCCAACCCTAAACCCAACTACCCAAATGAAAAAATCAAAAAAACAACAATAAATGAGAAGTTGAAGTGCAAAAAAATAAAAAAATAATAACCAAACCGCTAAGAAGTTTGGCGCTGCCTAGACAGCACTTAGCGGCTGCTCGGCGCCACGCCACCGCCAAGCGCCATTTGGACCATTGCAAGTAAATGCAAGTACTGACATGCAATGACACTCCAAAATATTAGGTGGTATGACAAGAAGAACTTCAGGTCAGGTGTTAATACATCCACGCAGAATTCACTTGATGGCTAAAAAAAGAAAAACAGAACGGCGAGAGCCAAGAACTCGCATTGACGAGATGTTGAAGCTTCAAGAGTGATTTTCTGAAAGAACAAAGTAATAAAATGCAACATAGCCAAATTTACAAATGTCAACTACAAGGCACCCACATTCTGGCATGCATTATTGCAAACAGGTCCCACCCCTATGACGAACCAATAACAATGAGCAGTTAAAAAAATGATCCAAATCAAATACTCATAGAAAATAATATTTATTGTAGTAACAAGTTCAGAATTCTCCATAAGCTGTAGGGGAAGCATGCACACAAAGAAGTTAATTGTCTAAAGCAAGGACATTAAAACATGGGAAAATGTACAAACCATGTTGCTGTTTCTGCGTCTAAAATACGAATTTTGTCTATTAAAACTCCCAAGAGTGTCAATGCGACCGTCACTGCCATGCAAAAAGGGCTCATCTGAAGGCAACCATCTTGGCAGAGAATTTGAAAGAATCAAGGAAGAGCTGAAAATGTTTCTCCCGCAAGGCCCCAATTTCCGAGAAAGGGCAGAACCAGATAAAAATGAATCAGCTCTTAGAGTATCTAAGCTGATTAGATAAGTTGGTGGGGTCAAAACCTTAGAAAATTCTACTCCAGACCTCGGTTTCATGCAATTTAATCCAACCTGGCAATCTGCACCAAGCATGGCTTCAAAGTGTCATGATAAAAATAAAAGCAACAGAAAAAAAGAAAGAATGTGAGGTTTGAGCCTTGTATTAAAGAAGTTACCAGCATTGTTGTCAGAGCAATGATGTTGGTTGAAATTAGGGTTGCAGTAATCCTTAGAATGTTGCCAAGGGCATTCTTCATTATTGCATTTACCCCGAAGCTCATACATACATAAAGGCCAAAACGGATGAATTGCAGACCCTGATATATAAGAGTCGATTCCCCCTGTGAGTTCATGTCTAACAATCTCAGCAACAAAGTTTTCGCCTCCGACACTTAACTGGTTTTCCTTAGACTTGATTGACCAACTGTCATCTGAAGCTGCATCGAAGTTTTGCTGATCTATGACTTGCATGTTACTGGAACCAACTGGATGCTTTGCTTTCAAGGGATAAAATACACTCTTGAAGATAGAAGCCGATAAAGCAGGTGAGTCCAAGTTGCATACATTTGAAGGACAAGTACCCTCGGGATTAGATGAAAAGCCTGGTAAGTAATGCAAGGAAGATTAGATATGATTCCTTTCGTTACTTGCCAGCCTAAAGAGAGACAAAAATCAATCTTAAGCACAACCGAAAGGACTTCATAATCATTAATCAGCTCAGATGAAAGAGAAGCCTCTCCATCTTCACTAATTGCAGTTAAAGCACGACATCAGGATAATAATCCATGCCATAAAAAACCACCTAACGAAGATATATTGAGTTATGCACATACTAAACCCAGACCTTGTGACACGGAGCCACTAACATAAATAACGAAGAAATGATAATCAACAGCTGACGCAAATAGATACGCTCACTGATCATTGATCAAAGAAACTTCCACTTAGCGAATTAATAGAGAAATTGGATATAAAAAAGATAAGGTAGCTGTTGAGATTACACATAAAACAAATCACGTGGAAAGCATCAGAGTATCATGATACTGAGGAACCTGGTCCTTGTGATGAGAGAAGGGTCTCAATATAAACAAATCAATCTAAACCTAAACTTATAAACAAGCTGAAAAGAAAACAATTATATCATCGAACAATACCTCCTATACCAACAATTTCACTCTTTTCTGGAGAACAAACTGAAATGTTGTGCACAAGCATTTGAGTCCTCATATTTCCAATATCATTCTCAACATCTTTGAGGGTTGGTGGTTCCCGACTATATATACTCTCATTCTCAAAAACAGGAGACCTGCTTGTTTGTAAATCAGGAGGTACTGATATATCTTTCCTAATCATTTCAGTTACAAAATTAGTAGTGTCAGCCTCAGCAGTTCTTTCAATAGCAGCGGCCCTGCCATAGTCAGCATTCCTTCTAGATGAAGTAATCACTCCAAACCGAGAACACAATTTAGACCTCAATTCTGCTTCAAGAAGCAAGGGATCTTTTGAATCATTGACTGAGAAATTCACAACTAAGTCATCATCTACATCTCTGGAACTTGTTTCAACATTCTTCTCCTTTCTCAGATATTCTACAATTGCTTGACCAGATACATTTTCAGCTGCAAATGTTTCCTCATCTTCATCTGCCAACATATTTAGATCATCAGGTGGGGAGAGGATAGCAGTACCATAATTCTTGTGAGGTAGGAGGTCAGATGTACTAACATCAGGTTCGCTACATGCTTCTGACCCAAAATTCTGCCCGTTCATGTTTGGGAAAAATCTACTGCGTGCACCACATTCTAACTTATGAACATTTGAATCAAAATACATCTGGTTATGAACATTTGAATCATAATGCATCTGGTTACCAGCATCAAATTCAGCCTGAACTCTGTGACTTGAGGTGGGAATCAGATCTGTTTTAGTTCCAGAGTTTGTAAAGAAATTCCATGCTTCTCCAATTTGTCCATGCTCCTTTGGCCACAATAAACTGGAGCCTCCCTCCATTAGAAATGAACGAAGCTCAGCTGCATACGATTCCCTTCGATGATAGAGAAAAATACATCGAGCATTAGCCTCTGCTAGTGCCCTTTGGGCATCACGATAAGCTTTAAGGGCAGTTCTTTCTTCAATTTCACATCTGTGCCTAAGCTCTTGCGCTTCTTCGAGCTCCTTGTCATTCAATTCTTCAATTTCAAACAAAGACCGGAGATCCATATTATCACGTATGGTTGGCCTACTTGAATAGTATATGGGACTAGCATTGTCTGGGGATATCTGTCAAGAGAGAACCTAACTTGAGCAACACCCAGAGAACGAAAAATAACACAAATTATCAGAGGAACGAATAACCACAGCTGTTATTTCTCATGCATCAGGGGTTTCAAATTTTTTATCTGACCTGAACAAACTTTGAGCTCCCATTCAATTTAGAGTGTAACTTTTCATGCCCAGAAATATTCTCTTGGTGGTAAATACCACTCTTAATTACGGTGTTCCCAACTTCTGCTTGTGGGTTTCCATTTGACTTGGCTGGATGCACCAATTTCTTAAGGCCCTGCAACATTTTAATTCTGAACTAAATGCAGAAGAAACAAAATAATAGAAAAAGGGACAAAGCAGACACAGCATGATAAGCCTGATGACATCTTGAATTCAAATGATCTACTTGTTTTTTTTATTTTCAACATAGGGTACCTATAGGACAGAGGACAGATGATTTCACAGCCGATGGAACACCAAGACTGTTCCCCAAGAAGAGAAGGGAAATAATGGGAGAAAGGGAAGGTATACTCAAGTTTAAAATACTAGATTCTCACTGCGCATGATTAATCTATGAATTGGGCAATATATTAGAACTCACTATAAGTGAAAAGGAATGTCTGGATACAAAAAAATGAAGCCACGGGACAGAAAAGATTTATCAGACTATATTAATGAGATTTTCTATATACACCGGATTCTTTACTCATGCCACCACTTTTAATTTTTTTTTTTAATTAAAATGGTTCGGCCGACATTACCGAATCATTCAGCAGCCATTGCCGAATTTTGGGCAATGGCTACCAGAGGGCTAACCCAATACGAGAAATAAAAGAATCACATAAGAGGCCTATACAGACCATCATTTACTTACCGAAGCTGTCTGAAGAGTCTGCACAGCTGGCTTTGGTAAGTAAGCATTTGAATTTGACATAATCAAAACCTCCCTAGGTCTACATATTGGAGCCAAAAGCTCGCGACCTACAGCTTCACAAGGACATTAAGAAACATGATTAGCACATTTTTATTCGGCAATTGAAGTCAAAACAGGTAATAAAAACACTTAACATAGATTCATCATTCTGCAACTTGATTTGGGGAAGAAGATGAAACTAACCTCCATCCTTTATCTGTGATCCAGCACAACCAAGAAGTGCCTCCTTTTGTGGGAGTTGGCCATCATGACAATCACGATCATCCGTACTTCTAGCTTCAGTGACACTTTTGTCCGATGACTGCCCTTCCACCGGTTGCACAAATCTGAAAGACGGCTTTTCCTGCCCGAGTGAACTTGGCTGTTCACCTGAATTACTATGAGTAACTTTTAAGCGTTTTGTTTCTGGCTCTTCTGGTCCAAAAGGTATATCCACAGGCATTGCATGGATTTTTCTTGAGGCAGTGCTGTCCTTGTTCGTAGGATTATGATCCCTTAAAAGATCTGGCATGCTCCCCTTAGTTTGGACCCTTTTAAGCTTCAGTTCATTTTCACGAATTGCAATTTGCTGGCGTAGGTCCTGAAGTTCGCTGGTGTTCATGACCGTGCTTTTGCTGCATTCGTGCTCCTTGCTTGCAGAATATTTCTTGACAGAATTTGAATTTTTCGAGTAAGATCTTTGCTCAGCTAAAAAGGATCTTGCACTTCTCGAACCGGCTCGACTAATATCTGCCACAGATGAAATAAATGTTCGACTCTTACAGTCCATCTTGGTCAGAGCCTCCCTCTCATTCATTACAGTCCTTTGTACAGTCCCTAATTTCAGAGGTGGCAAAACAGGTGGTTTTTTGCGCCTGCTGACCAAGAGAGGATTGCTATTGGTTTTCAGAGCATTTACCCTTCTATGTTGTTCAGTATCACTACCACTCTCATCATCATCCGAAAAGCTTATAACAAGGTCATTGTTCGATCCATATGGAGTCCGTCCCGAATTATTGGATTTGAATGGAACCTGGTTCTTCAAAAATCTTTTATTATAGCCAAATTGTATGGGTAAATGGGAAGGAACATCAACCAATCCAGCAGGAGGCTTCATAGAGAAAGTCTTTCCTGTGAAAAAGATGGCACAGGATAAATACCAACTAAAAACTGCACAGCAGAAGAGTCATTACAAACAATGTCGACAGCGAATTGGAGCAAATTTCCGCATGCACCAAGTATGTTGACAAAAGAAGTCTGAATGAAATTGAACTCTTAATACAAAGAAGACTGGTCGTGGCAAGCATATTTTTTGCTCGGGAGGAGAAAAAGCTCAACAGATATTATTTTGCAAAGAACAAATGCATGTAAGACACAACTGGTTGCAAAAAAATAACCTAGGCTACGCACTAGTTCAGAACATATGATAGTCCATAAATCCCATGTTTCTAGTAAGTCTATGTTGCACGGTAGCCAACTGACAAGATTAGCGATTAGCAAAGAAAAGGTATTTGTGGCCAGGTTGATTCAAACTTCCATACCACTGTCGTGTAGTTGGCATTGGTACCAACTTGAATACCACCATGGTAATATTTACTGCTGTTGCAGCATCCTCCAAACACAAGATTATGGGAAAGGCAACTAATATAGTATCTTCGAGGAACAAGAGAGTAGTCATTTGGCTTTTGTGAGGAGTAAGAATGCATGTGCAACTCCAACCTGGTAAAAAATATTCCTGCGGAAGATACTAACCACTAAGTGGTTATACAACCTGTTACATAACAGCTTCACAAGATATCTTGCTTGAATGAGCATGAATGTCTGTGTGTGCATTTGTATCATTCCCAAACTGGTAAGTGTTGTCCCTCTCCAGCGATATCAGCCCTTAAATGGTGACACAGCACATCATTAATAGTTTCATGATCAATAAATGGCTTGTGTAATGTAATTTGGCAAATTACAAATGAAGCTACGATAATCCACAATCTAAGCACTTGCTCAGATCGTTGACCAAATCATTATTGTATTATCACTGGTTCCAAAACATCAAAACACTGAACTTTTAGAATGGGCAGTTGAATGAAAAACACGAGTGCACTAGACCATTTAATGAAACATTCTGTGGTGGCCATGACATAAAACATTCCCTAAGCTGACAATGGACTTGTACTGGAGACTACATGTGCAATCTGTTGAAGATTTTAGGAACTAGGGCCTAGAAAGAGAAAAAGGTTCTTAGTTCACCTTACCAGATAAGGGAAAATAAAACACCAAAAAAGCTTCGTCGGATCAGTTATGTCAGAAGCGTTAGATATCTTGCCAAGCAAATTGAACCAGAATATTTCACATAACTGGACAAGCACTGAACCTCATGCAGCCAGGTTGGTGAAGTTGATGGTGATCTCACTGATCAGGTTGATTTCAAAACTTTGTAGCAAATATTTGCTCCAACTCCCCTTCCTCTCCAAATTGGAGACAACAATAAACCATACAAGAAGAATATGGCAACAATTGTGGGCTTTACAACATGTTATTTTAGTACCTCTAGGAAGAACAGTAAGCTTTGAATACATATTACACTAAAATGTCCATAATTGTTTTCGGTTCATAACTAGCTTTTGTTTAACTATAAAACAATCAAAGAACTACTTTCCCCCATTTGTCTAAATTGTATCCCAATGCAAAGTGTCCTAGCACCACAACCTGGAGTACATGATGTTTACCCTCAATCATCCCATCTCTTTCTTTACCATACACATCACATGATCGACCATCCATTCAGGAGCCCGAGAGTTGAATTCAACCAGAATAAAGTTCTTAGAATGTAGAAGAAGTGAAAGCAGCTATTATATAACATAGATGAATACTGACCCAATGTTCCCAAAAAAGCTAATAACAACACTAGAAAGTTATATGCAGATCATGTCACTAATCTCCACTTCACAAACGTTTCAACTTTGTATGTCCAATAAAATTGCACCATAGAGTCTAGAAGAACCATCCTGAACAACAAATAAGATCAGCATGACCCTAGTTACGAAGACTACAAAGTGAGGGAATAAAGGCAGGTGTATGAGATAACAATAATCACACAACCTGATTTAGCATGTTGTGTGTTTGCTTCCACTGACACTTCAGGAATTGAGGAGGATGGATGAACTGAAGCATTTGATAATGGGCCAACGCTACGCAGAGGAAGTACCTGTGCAAAAGGACTCAACACCTCAACACAGAATGATATACCTTAAAAAGCATTCTCAAAATGAAAAGAACCAAGTAACCATAAATGTTTACCTCCTTAGTATCTCACATAGAATCACCATAAAAAACAGAAAAAGAGGAAAGAATGTCAAAAAACGACACTAAACAAAACAGGAAAAAAGGCACGCACATAGCATGCAAATCCTACAAAAACAAACTGCTCCCGCACGTGCGGCACTTCAATGATGGGACATTTCTACATCAGCTTTAAGCACAAACCATAGTCATACTGCAATTAAGTTGTTCACACAACAGACAGAAAGATTAAAAGTAGAAAGAAAAATCATTTTCCTTTAAGAACCAAGCCCATAACTTCGCTACCGCACATAACACGATTTTCCAAATACAACAACACATCCACGTCTCACAAAGTGAGGTCAGACACACGTATCCATATGATATATGCACATAAGATCTCACAATTTTAGTGCACTGGTTGTCGGCTACCTAACACGCACTTCTAGAATAGCGAACACGTACTTCTAGAATCACAGAAAAATCAAAATCCAACTAAAGAAAGGAGGATATCTCGTACATTGACATCCATAAGACTACAAAGGCCTTTGCAAGGCCGCAGCAGCTTGGACAACAGAAGCAAGCAACCGGTAACTCAAGTCCTCGGATCGCTTTGTTCTTAGTTGAAAATATATTCTCCCTTTCTAAAGCAACATAACTTTGGATACGAGGCAACAAGGAAGGAATTCGAGCTTACGTTGAAAATCCTCAACAAGGACATTAATTCTTCACAGGAAAAAACTCATACGAATCACCGATGCAATAGCTTCATTAATATCAAAAGTCACGTACAAATCACACCGAAACCGGTATCCGAAAGAAAGAAGCAGATCATCACAGATTCGCTGGGAAGTAGAGCCCAGGGAATCCCATTTCTAAACATAATGAAAAATACTCAATGAAAATCAGCTAGGGTTTTGAGAGGAAGTACGTCTTCGTCAGATGAAGTGAGCTCCCCTTCCTCTTTACTCATTGCCCGTTTGCTTGCAAGCTCGGGATCACTCTCCTTCACTGATGCTGAAGCCGCCGCTGCTGTGGCCGCCGGCGCCGGAGATTTCTCTGTGAGCTTACCAATCTCCTCCACCATTGACTCTATCGTCCTTTGTCTCCGCCTTCCTCTGTTTCCCCCCCCGGGGCCCCCCCCCCCAC
>JAOWBR010222153.1:0-17495 GCA_028571145.1 Dionaea muscipula
ATCAAAACTTCTTTCAAAGGCAAATCTGTCCAATCATCATGTAGAATTTTGGAGCTGCTTCACATGGATCTCTTTGGACAAGTGGATCTTGTGAGCATCAGTGGAAAGAAGTACACCTTGGTAATGGTGGATGACTTCTCAAGATATACTTGGACAGTATTCTTGAATAAGAAAAAGGAAACATTGAAGAAGTTCTCAGATTTGATAAAGAGTAAATTTCAGATGAGCATGATAGGAGAGCTTAACTACTTTCTTGGTTTGCAAGTGAGGCAGTTGGAAAATGAGATTTTCATTAACCAAGGAAAGTATGCTAGAGATTTGATCAAGAAGTTTGGGATGGAATCAAGTGGATCATCACCAACTCCAATGAGTGTTGGAGTAAGCTTGGACAAGGATGTAGAAGGCAAGAATGTGGATCAGACAAAGTATAGAGGGTTGATTGGATCCCTCTTATACTTGACAGCAAGTAGACCTGACATTTCATTTGCAGTTGGGGTTTGTACTAGGTTCCAAGCTTGCCCCAAAGAAAGTCATTTGAAGGCTGCAAAGAGGATCTTGAAGTATCTCAAGGGTACTCAAGACATTGGACTTTAGTATCCACATGAAGGAGGATTTCAGTTGATTGGCTTCTCTGATTCAGATTTTGCAGGATGTAAAGTTGATTGGAAGAGTACATCAGGTACTTGTCAGTTTTTGGGAAGCAGATTGATTTCATGGTTTAGCAAGAAGAAAACTTCAATAGCTACATCAACTGCAGAAGCTGAATATGTAGCTGCTGGAAGTTGTTGTGCACAGGTCTTATGGATTAAGCATCAACTGATGGATTATAGAATTGAAGAGAATGAGATTCCAATCATGTATGATTACACCAATGCAATTGTAATAAGTCAAAACCTTGTGTTGCACTCCAGAACAAAACACATTGATGTTAGACATCATTTTATCAGAGATCATGTAGAGAAAGACAATGTCAAGGTGGAGTATATCTCAACTGAGAAACAATTGGCAGATATATTCACCAAGGGTTTGTGTGAAGGGAGATTTGCTAAGATTAGAGTGATGAGAAATCTGGAAGCGGAAACAATCTCTCAACCTCACTGAAACAATGAATCGAGCACAATCACAAAGCAATACTCAAAGGAAACAAAGGAGAAAAACGATTCTCACTTCTAGGAAGAACACTTAGAATTTTTCACCTGGATTTTAAATTACGCCAGTATCCCGATTCCCTCTTGGGAACCCAATATATATATGCTATTACAACCAATAAGAACAATACACGTGTCCCTAGGCTGTAACAAACTCTGGCACATACTTCTAGGTCAGCTAACTAGCACACAACCCAAGGTAACTAACTGACTCACAACCCAATGACCGGAGCATCGACCTCTGTGGCGTTGCTTCCCTTGAGTAAACTGCCTGTGGCGATGATAGTCGTCGCCATCCACAAACCAGCATTGATTTCAATGCCAAACCTTATCCTCTTATCCTAGGACACCATGAACAATATCCATGCAAAAGGATTTGTCCATACAACATCAAAATCACAAGTTAGTGCCAAGCATCGCCATCAGTCAAAGGCCTGAGAACCATCGTCACAGACTTCCCATTACCATGGCGCCACCTGTGCCTAACTCTCAAACCAAATCTCCTCGAGACCTGAAACTTGGTACACATACCAAGTAGAATATGACAATCATCATGGATACCCAAGGTGTCAATAAATCATCCTGGATAAGAAGATCCATCCAACCGTCGCCATAGTGTCCACGACGTCAATCAGGCATGCCGCCACCATGTCGTCGCCATCGCCTTGAATCTTTAACATATGTTGAGAAAATCATAACACTCTAATGAAGAGAGGAGTGATTGGCCTTGATGATCCTTCACAAGAGTAGTAACTTCCTTTTGTATTTTTCTTTGTATATGATGTGTAGAAGAATGAGAGAAAATAGATGGAGTGAGAGCTCCTTTATTTTCTTTTTCCAATCTCTTTTGCAAGAGGTGGCTACGGAAGCCAAGGAGATTCTCCAAGAAGGCAAAGAAAGTTTGGAATAGAAGAAGAGAGGAAAAATAAGGTCCTAATCCTAATGGGGTGGTGCCCATTTTATGAAAAAAAAATTAGGGTGTGCATTGATTCAATGGAGGGTTGAGATTTGCTCTATTTTAATCCAAGGGTTCAAGTTGGTGGAAGAATGGATGAAGTTTGGACAAAAATGGTCCAAAAAGCAAAAGTAGGCTTGTTCCCTACTTTTTACAAATTGTCCTTGTGCCTTTTTAATGAATGGCTAGGAAGAAATTCGTAGAAAAAGGATGGAGGACAAAAATCAGGTAGTACTGATTTTTCTGTGCACAGTGGGGGGACCATGGGGCTGCCCATATTGGTTTAAAATTTAAATGGGTCGAAAAGAATTAGAAGTTTTTTGATAGCCCAGTGGTAAGGGAGGATGGGAAGAGGGAAGGATGAGATATCCTGAGTTCGAATCCCCATAACTACAAAATTTTATTTTGGGGGTTTTAAAAAAGGATTCAGGCTAGACTGGAAGTGAACAGTAATTCGGTTTAGACCGAGAATTGAATTTCAATTCAGGCTAGACTGAATTGATTTGAAACAATGGGGGATGCCCAAGTTAGTTTAAATAAAAAGTGCGCTAAAAAGGACCAATTAATCCTTGGTAGCCTAGTGGTAAAGGGTGAAGGAGAAAGGAGGAGAGATTCTGAGTTTGAATCCCCTTGGTTTCAAAAATTTTGTTTTTGTGGGTTTTTTGGGAAGAAGGCGGTCTAGCCCCCCTCTTGGGAATGTAGACCTAGGCAATCCATATAGAAATTGGTCATTTTGCCATCCGGGGACAAAAATGACTAGGAGGGTCGAAAAATCCTCGGGATGGTCCCGGAAGTCGGTTTTTGGTGATTTTAGGGTTCGGTGACCCTAAAAAAGAGATTTTCACCGTGATTTTGGTGTCGGGGGTAAAATGACGGTTTTACCTCTCGGGGTCGGGAATTGACCAAGAGGGTCGAAAATCCCCCGGGATGGTCCCAAAAGTCGGTTTTTGGTGATTTTAGGATTTGGTGACCATAAAAAAGAGATTTTCATCTTGATTTTGGCGTCGGGGGTAAAATGACGGTTTCACCCCTTGGGCTCGGGAAGTGATCCGAAAGGTGTGAAAACACTCGGGATTGACCCGAAAGTGGATATGAACAATCTTTAGGGTGCGGGAACCTAAAAAATCAGGTTTTTGGTCGTCGGAATAAAATGACGGGTTTACCCCTAGGGCTCGAAAAGTGATCCGAAAGGTCAGAAAACACTCGGGATTGACCCGAGAGTGGATATTGACAATCTTTGGGGTGCGAGAACCCTAAAAATTAGGTTTTTGGTCATCGGAGTAAAATGACGGTTTTACTCCTGGGGCTCAGAAAGTGATCCGAAAGGTCTGAAAATACTCAGAATTGACCCGAAAGTGGACATGGAGAATTTTTAGGGTGTAGGAACCCTAAAAATCAGGTTTTCGATCATCGGAGTAAAATGACGGTTTTACCCCTAGGGCTCAGAAAGTGATCTGAAAGGTCTGAAAATAATCGGGATGGACCCGAAAGCGGGCATGGAGAATTTTTAGGGTGTAGGAACCCTAAAAATCAGGTTTTCGGTCATCAGGGTAAAATGACGGTTTTACCCCTAGGGCTCAGAACGTGATCCGAAAGGTCTAAAAACAATCGGGATGAACCCGAAAGTGGGGCATTGATGACTTTTAAGGATCGGGGATCCTAAAAAATTATGATTTTGCGGAGATTGATTATCGAGGGTAAAATGACGATTTTACCCTTCGGGACATGAACAAAGGTTGAAGAGGTCTAAGACCTTAGGGATGACCCTAAAAATGAACGTGAAACTGATTTTCATGATTATGAATACATCAATGGATGTCATGCATGCGTAATTTTGAAAATATAGTACTACAGTGCCCTTGGCTAGGCCTCCATAGCCAAGTGCACGTTTTGAAAACATGAATATTTTGGGGCATGCCCTCTCCTTGGACACGGAAATGAGCAGGTCGAAAAATAGGATGTTCACAGCAGCAATGGTCGTTCATACTTAGATGTTGTCTGCGGAAGAAAGATACAATCAGATGAAATTCCAACGTTGAAGGCAGAGAGTATTGGAAACGGTTAGCTGTATAAAAGTATTGTTGCAACCTTTAACGACAGCAGAAGTATAGAGATTCTGTATGAATCGTTTGTCAAAGAAGAAGGGCAGCGGATTGACATTCGACGGATGGGTAACAAGCAGATTCTAATAACTTTTTCGTCTTCTGAATTGATGCAAAGAGCTCTTGAGAGGAAGGATATCTGGTTAGATTTTTGGTTCAAAAGTATTTAGCCTTGGTCAGTTAACTTGTTGAGTTCATTTGGTCGAGAAGTATGGTTGAATTGTTATGGGGTACCAGTGCATGCATGGAATGTTAAAACTTTTCTCCAGATTGGTGCCCATTGGGGTGAAGTGGTGCAGATTGAAGACGATACATTACATGAAGCTAAGTTCGATGTTAGAAAAATTAAGGTGTTCACCAGAGTTTCTTCATTTATAAATCAAGAGATGTGTCTTATGGTGGGTAATTTACCTTTTCTAATTCGTGTAGCTGAGGAACAGACTGTCTACATTTGTAATTCCAGCAATGTGTGCAGATGCTGCTGTAACGTGCAAAGAGTTCAGGATGATATGAATAACTCTGATATCTCAGCGCTGAAGGAGACAGAGCATGAAGGCATGCATTATGAAAAGGAAACCCCGTTAGGAGATGAGAATAGTGTCGATCAAATTAATGAAAAAGCAAATGATGGTTTATTTTCAAATACGGCCAATCAATTTGTAGCTAATGAAGAAGGAGATGGGTGTTTGTGGAAGACGAAGAGATGTCTAGGGTGGCGGAGTCCAACCCTTTGCCGAATCCTGAAAAAACGAGCCTACAGAAGGAATTGGATAGGTTGGTGGAAGGAATTAATCACAATAGGGTACAGTTCTTGTCATGTGAGCAGCATGAGATTAGTGGGCTTGGAATTGAAAGTCCGGACCCCGGTCTAGTTATTGGGGGTTTAGAGGTACGTGAGTTAGATGCAAGGAAAGAGTTTGTGGTTGATATTGGGACTATTAAGAAATTGGATGGGGTTCTGGGAAAAGGGCTAGGTTTTGGATTGCAGCCCATTTCTATATCTAAGGTATACTCTGATTCTCTGACCACTGAGGATTGCCTGAAAAAGCACGGGTCTCTGCCATTCCTCAAACGTAATTAATCGAGCTAGGTTTGCTTCTCAATCGATGCGCAAGCGATCGAAAAATGATAAACAGTGGCCAGATCTGGATGAAATAGTTGCTCATTTTCGGAATCTTGGAGATGGAAAAGCCAGACGAAGACAAAGAAAAGGACGGAGTTGCGTGGCGAGAGCAGCGAGTGCTGCCATATCCTTATCAGTATGTTCCCGGGAACGGAGAAATGCGATTATGCTTTCTGAGGCTCAAGCAGTGTGGGCGCTTGGGAAGTAGCTGGGGGTATCATATGATGGTCCGGAAGAGGAGCTTATCAGCAGAATTATTCAACTAGAGGAAGATGTTGCAGCACATGGTGAGAAGGAAGATGGAGGTGAAGGAAAATCTCTCCGCTAGAGTGGGTGACGCATATTGTGTGAATAATGAAGCTCGTCACTTGGAATATTCGTGGTTTAGGTAGGGTTAAGAAGAGGAGGAAAGTTAAGGAGTTGATCCGAAATCAAACGATTGATTTTCTTTTACTTCAGGAGACGAGGAGAGGTTCTTCCTCGGACAGATTTGTATAGCCTTTATGGCTAACAATGGATTTTGAATTTCTGGAAATTGACGCATTAGATAGTGCGGGAGGCCTGTTGTGTGTTTGGAACCTAAAAGTTTTTCACCTTGTGGGTGCGGTGGGAATGCGGCGTTTGTTATTACTAGAAGGTATCGTATTGCCTGATTTCCATTGCGTCGTGATCAATATATATGCTCCAAATGAGGAAGCAGAGAGAAGACGATTATGGTCATTACTGGACGTCATTAGGCCTGTATTCTTAAAACCGTGGTGTTTGGGGGTAGATTTTAACGAAGTAAGAAGGATAGGGGAAAGGAAGGATTGTATAAGGCAGGATAGAGGAATGAGAGATTTTGATGAATGCATTGAAAGATTAGAACTTGTGGATATGCCGATGTCGGGAAGATTATATACGTGGTCAAACTCACAAGTGGAAGCCGCTTGGAGCAGATTAGATCGATTCCTTCTTCATAATGAGTGGCTAGAGAAATTCGCCTTTAAACAATGGGGTTTAGAGAGAACACTTTCAGACCACTGTTTAGTCATTATTAAAGAAGATGATCGGGATTAGGGGCTAGTGCCGTTCATATTTCTCAATGTATGGAACATCATGGTTTTATCGAAGTAGCAAGACAAGCTTGGAATTAATACAAATTCAAGGGGTGGGCTGGGTTTGTATTACAAATAAAGTTGCGTTATTTAAAAGGAGTTCTGAATAAATGGAACAGCACGACCTTTGGCGATGTACATGTGAGGATAAAGGAGTCAGAGAAAGACCTACACCGATTAGATATCCTGGCTGAAAGTAATCAGTTAGATAGGGATAGTATGAGTCTTCGGAAACAACTGATACATGATGTGTGGAAACTACGTAGGTATGCTAAGAGGATTTGGCTACAAAAGACGAGACTAAAATGGTTTACTTGTGGTGATTTAAATTTAAATTTTTTTCATTGTTGGGCGAGGTCGAGACAGAGAAGAAATCTGCTCCATTCAGTAACAGTAAGGGGCATTCCTATTGAAGAGCCAGCAGCAATCCGAAAGGAGGTCAAGGGATTTTTTTTCTAAGTGTTTTTCTGAGTCTTGGCATAGGAGACCAACAATTGGGGGGAATTTTGAAACTCAGATAACCGATACTGCAAATGCCAGATTGTGCGCCGCATTTTCTTGTGAAGAAATATGGGAGGCAATAAAGAAGTGTGATGGAAACAAAGTTCCAGGACTAGATGGATTTAATTTGTTGAGTATTAGGAAATGTTCGAAGATTTTTCAGAAGGAAATCTTGTTATTTTTCAATGAGTTTCACAAGAATGGCAGGATTGTAAAAGGATTAAATTCTAGTTTTATCGCTATGATCCCAAAGAATGATAATCTGGTAGGTCTCGGAGACTATAGACCAATCCGCCTGATTGGCAGTATTTATAAAATACTATCCAAGGTCTTGGTAGCCCGGATGAAAGGAGGTGTTACCGGCTCTTATTGGTGAGGTTCAAACAGCTTTTTTGACTGGGTGTTGCATTACAGATGGTGTTCTTATAGCTAATGAGCTAATCAGTATGTGGAAAAGGAAAAAGAAATGTGGGGTGATCTTAAAACTTGATTTTCGTAAGGCCTACGATAGTGTTAATTGGGGCTTCTTGTTCAATATGATTAGGGTGTTCGGCTTTTGTGAAAAATGGATTGGATGGATTTATGAATGTGTTTCTACAGCTACAGCATCTGTTCTAGTGAACGGGTCACCCGGGGAAGAATTTCATCTTAGGCGTGGACTGAGACAGGGTGATCCTTTATCGCCTCTCTTATTCCTCATTGTGGCTGAAGGGTTGAATATCTTATTTAGTAGAGCTAAATGTTTGGGTATTCTTAAAGAAGTCCAGTGGGTTGTAAACGGTCCAAATATTAGCTTGTTACAATTTGTTGATGACACTATTTTATTTACTGAGGCTGATTAGGAGGAGTTGGTAGTAATTCCAAGAATATTACATGTTTTTGAGGTAGTTTCGGGGCTGCACATAAACTTTGTGAAAAGTGGTATAAGTGGAATAGGGGTGGAGAAGGATTTTTTGAACAGAGCCTTGGGATTGTTCCATTGCAAGATTCAGAGACTACCATTGAGCTACTTAGGATTGCCATTGGGAGAAACATCAGGAGGTATTCGACTTGGCAACCTTTGGTGGAGAAATTCAAAAGGAAGCTCTCTACATGGAAGCGAAGGACCTTATCATTTTCTGGCAGGTTAGTTTTGGTAAAGCATGTTCTTTCAACTCTTCCAAATTACTATCTCTCCCTTTTCAAGATGCCGAAGGGTGTAGCTGCGAAATTGGAGGCTACAATGCGTGGTTTTTTTATGGGGGGATGGGGTGCTAAATAATAATATTCATGCGGTGTCGTGGGAAGTGATTTGTAAACAAAAGGATCGGGGTGGGCTTGGACTACGAAGGCTTCTAGATATGAATAAAGCTCTATTGATAAAGTGGTGGTGGAGGTTTGCGGTGGAAAAAACAAGCTTGTGGTACCAAGTGGTGACGAGTTTATATACTTTGGATAGCCAGGGGTGGTTTCCAGAGTTTGGTGGGGAGTTGAAAAAACATGTTAGTTTGTGGGCTAATATTGTTAAGTTTGGTTTTTCAGAAAATCAAATCTTCCACATATTCATGGATGGTGCACGGATTAAGTTGGGACATGGCATGAATACAAAGTTTTGGTTGGATAAGTGGTGTGGACCGCAACCTTTCAAGGTTCTGTTTCCGCGGCTATATAGGCTAGCACTGGACTCTAATGCAACGGTTCATGATCAGTAGGATAGAAGTTCTACTGTTGTTAGGTGGGCTCCAAAATTCAGAGGCCAATTGAGGTCTGTTCATTTGGAGAAGATTAAAGAAATGATCAACCTAATTCAAGGGGCTCAACTTGGGAGTGAAACTGCACCTGATTATGTTTGGTGGTCAATTGAAAGCTCAGGAATGTTCTCTATCCGGTCACTATTATGCAAGTTCCAGGATGTTCAGAGTGTACATTACCCGGTACTGCAGGGTGTGTGGAATTCAGTAGCAATTCCACGAGCAAAAATTGTGTTATGGTTAGCATGGTGGAATAGATTATCGTGTGGGGAAAGATTGGTTAATCTGGGCATTTTGAGGAACCCAAAGGATACTAGGTGCTGTTTCTATTCTGTTGAGATTGAAACCGTGTGTCACTTGCTTTTCTCATGCCCTGTAGTTAGAAAGGTTTGGATAGAATTGTGAGATTGGTGGAGGGCAGATTGGGGATCGGTTGGCTCTTTTGCTGAAATGCTAGTGTCGTGGTTTGATAGAATTTTTAGTAAATGTAGGAAGACTGTGGTGTTTAATTCCTCATGTGGTGGTTTGGTCTCTATGGAAAATTCGTAATGCAATTAGATTCAATGGAGAAACTATAGATTGGCAAGTTTTTATAGACTTGGTGAAACGAAGAATCATTCTTTGGGCTCGTGACAGTGGAAGGATAAATCTGAATAATTTTATTACCCAGGTGTCAGGACGTATTATTGATTTCATATGATCTAGTCTTGGATGTTGATTGTAGGCGGTGTCTTCTGTTTTGGAGGCATAAGGGAAGCAGGGTGGATCCATTGAAAAACAAAAAGAAGAGTAGTTTACAACTTGTCCAGGTGTGAATCTGTGCGAAACATTTTCAACTAAACAAGGGTTCATTTGGCTGAAGTCTTGTATGTGGAAGTCAGGCTGATAGAAGTTTTTTTATGTTGGGGTGTGGATGACGATGGAAGTTACAAGCATTTCCAGTGAAGCTTCCATCGGTCTGTTCCAAGTGATTTTTTTTGTAATCAAGAAACGACTGTCGGGGATTTTTGGGGTTGTGGGGGGTTTGGGATGGGGTACGGATTTGAGAGAATATTTAATGCGAGGGGAAAAAAGGTGAGATATCCATCGTTTTGGAGGGGTTAAAAGGAGATGTGGGTATACTTGGTGAGGGAGTCGGGTTCGCTTTTTACCTTTTGAGAAGGGCGTGGTGATATTGGGGGAGAGGGAGTCTGGATTGAAGCAAGGTGGGCGTCGTTTGTCTTGTTTTGGGTAGCATGGATTGGCTGTGAAAATTCCTCAGCTTTCATTTTCTCTAGTTTCTGTTGGGGCTTCTGTGCTTTATTCTCCCGTCTTCTGATGCAGGAATTTCTACATTCTCCCAGTGGTGTTCTGTCGGTGTTCATGTGCCTGGGAAGCAGTTGCATGGCATAAGAAAGGCCAGTTTCATAAAGGGGAAGGGATCCATAGAGTTGATGAAAGCAAGCAAGGAGGGATAGGATGACTTCCTATGACATTCATGCTGAGGCAAACAAGGGGATGCAGTTTAAGCAAATAGTCCAGATGCTCATAGATTTGTCTTTACAAATGTAAAGTCAGTGGGAGACCTCTCGTTAAGCTTCTTAGTGTGGATTAGTAGTAATATGTGTGGTAGTCTATGGGTTGGGTTCTTATTAATTTCCAATGCATTGTTGTCTGATCAGGAGGTCTTTTGGTCATACGTGGGGAGGTTCTTGTCTTAAGATGTTTTTGAGTTTGTTGTATGTCTTTCTTGTTGACTTGGTGGTCTTTTCCATCTCTGCGTTGGTGCTTGACACATGATAGCTGGATTGAAAATGTGCCTACCTAGTAGGGATATTTTCAATGTTGGGTGATGTCTGATGCACTTTACGCCCTTTTTGTAATCTTTCATTGTAATAAATTTTTCTTTGCTGATCAAAAAAAGAAATTAAGAAATAAATGGAATATGTGGAAACTTGAAAGGAGGGAGAATATCACTGCTATCTTGAAACTTGAAAGGGAAAGGCATATGTGGAAAGATGGTACTTTAGCAACATTTCTGAAGGCACGTGTACAGAATGCAAGGAGAGAATTTATGAGAAAATTTTGGAAAAGACCCTATACTTTGACCAATTTTTTAAAATGAATCCCACACTTTAAAATTTTCAAAAAAAGCTCCAAACTTTGTTAGATGTTATCAATTTAGTCCCACCGTCAATCCCCCGTCTATTAAGTTGACGGCAGCGTATTTGGAGGCAAATTTTCCCACTTGAACCCTATATTTGGAGCCCTTAATTGAATTAGTGTCAGTGTTAAAATTGGGGCGCATTTAGGGTTTGGTGAGAGACATCTATGGAAGCCAATGGTGTGTGCATGTGTGGAAATAGGACTGTGCAGCGTACCTCGTGGACGGATGCCAATCCTTGAAGAAGATTCATCTCATGCTCTAACCCTAATTGCAATTTCTTCCGCTGGGTTGATCCTGAAATGTGTGCCCGATGAATACAAATCATTCCCAGTCTCCTACGCCGAATCAACATACTGCAAGCTGAGCTCCATCGTGTAGGCAGAGATGCACGAAGAACAGAGGAAATCGAGCAGCACCTGGAGCATCAACAGCAACCACGCAGAGGCAAGGAGAAACTGTTTTGGGGATCCCTTGTTGTGGCTTGGGCCATCTTCGTTGTTTGGTGTATGAAATAGATGTTATTGTATTCAAGAAGAATCTGATGAGAATCTGGAGTTTGATGTTGTGTACTGTTTTGTGTAATGGTAATGCTAATGTTGTTTGATGTTGTGTACTGTTTTGTGTAATGGTAATGCTAATGTTGTTTGATGTTGTGTACTGTTTTGTGTAATGGAAATGCTAATGTTGTTTTGACTCTATTGAGGATGCATATACTAATGTTAATAGCTTTGAGGATGCTTGTTTTATTAATCTGATGAAAATTTACATGAAGAAAGGGGACGAACAAACTTCCTGCATCAGTAAAAGTACATTTACACATCTGATAAGCACTACAAACTTCCTGAACAATTACATTTCACATAATATGAGAAGCAGTACAAGTACAAAAGAAGCAGACGTTGCCTTTTGAGAAGCAGTACAAGTTTACAATGTACAATTGCATTTCACACATCTGAGGTTCAGCATCACCAAAATATTCACAAAAAATATGTAGTCCTATAACATGTTGCCTCTTGATTGCATCACAAAAAATTCAAATCCTTCAGTATCTCAAGTTAAGCATCACCAAAATATTCACAAAAAATACAAATCCTACAACATGTTACCTCTTGATTGCATCCACAGAAGAGCTTAGCTTGGGTTAAGCATTACTGGAAGATATGTAGTCCTTCAGTTGAGATACTGTGTACAGCTTCCTCATTGGAATTGGACTTGGAGGGGACATAGATAAGTAGGGTGGTGTTTGCAATTGAGAGAGAGGTTCTTCAGGAAATTTTGATTGAATGACAGGTTCTTCAGACCTTTTCCTCCTGGGCTACAAGACACATTAGTGTTAACAAAAAAAAAACACATTAGTGTTAACAAAAGCTAGATACCATTCACATTAGTGTTAACAAAAGCTAGATAGCATTCATATTAGTGTTAATAAAAAAAAAACACTTACTGCCAATTTTGGAACTGAAGCACCCATTAATGTATCTTCCCCTCTATCTTCGGTATTTCCTTCACTGTTCCTTGCCTTGAAGGGGGAGATAAGATTGCAAAAAAATTGTTATAGCAAACACTATAGATAAGATTACAAACAATCTGTTATAGCAATCACTAGATAAGATTGCAAAAAAAAAAAAAAAAAAAAAAAATGATGATTAGATTGCAAACATATAGCAAGCAAACAATAAAAAAAAAATGAAGTGGAGAAGATAAGGACCTTATCATAGATATGGCTATAAGGGCCAGGCGATTTGCAGCTCCTTCGATTGTGCCCTTGTTGTTTGCAATTTTTACATGTCATCACAGTACCTCTCCTTGATAATTTGGTTGAATCTTGTGAAAGTGCTTTTTTAGGCTCCTTTCGCCTTGCCATTTGTCTTCTACCAGTCTTTGTTTTGAGTGGTGGAGGAAGAATAGTAGCATATGCAGTCACTGGCCAACAGTCACTTCCATTGATCGGATTGATATTTTGTGTATATATTTTCTGATATGTTTCCACACTATAATACTCATGCACGTATTTCTCCACATGATCACCTTTTAAATTGATTGCAACAACCACATGTGGACAAGGGACCCCAGACAAATCCCAACTTCTGCACCCACAAGAGCCCTCTGTAAAATCAATTCGGTATTGCTTGTTAAAGGCACCCGCAACCTCACAACTATCAATACCATTCCACCTTGCTATCCAGCCTGCTGCAAACACCTTTGCTTTTTCCAACCTCTTTTATATCTTAGGACTCCATCCCATTTATTAACTGCAAGTATCTTTCTACACACTGCCTCCATCAATTGGATTCTAATTCTCTCCAGCATGGAGATCACATCCTTCTCTGTAGCAACTAGAATGTTGGCATTGAAACATTCACACAAATTGTTCAAAAGTATATCGGACTTTAGAAATGTTTGAAAATGGGATCTGCTCCAATGAATGGGCGGCCTAGCTGCCAACCAATTGTAGGCATCCTTGCTCACATTCTCAATCTCTTTCATTGCCTTGTTAAAACCAATGACAGTGGTAGCTCTTGCTGCCTTCCAAAATAACTCTTTCAATAGCATTCCTTTGTGGTCCTTCTAAAAATTGTTATAGAGATGCCTAACACAAAACCTATGTGTGGCTTCTGGAAATAGCTCAGCCACAGCTTCAATCAAGCCTTTTTGTTTGTCACTCATAAAAGTATATGTCGCACCAGTGCTTATCTCCAAATCATCTCCTAGCAGTTGAAGAAACCAATGCCAAGTTTCCCTCTTCTCACTCCCAACAATAGCATAAGCAAAAGGAAATATTGTGTTATTTGCATCGAGACCAACAACAGTAAGCAAAACACCTCCATAAGGACCCTTCAAATGACAACCATCTACACCTATTATTGGCCTACAACCAGCAAGGAAACCTTTCTTCAGTGGACCCCGACATAGGTACATGCACTTAAACATAGTAAATCCCTCGGGTTGCCCCTCTGAATCTAGTACTATACTAATGGTTGTCCCAGGATTACACCTCTTAAGCTCATCTACATAACCCCAAAGCAGCCCATATTGTTCTGCAGCACTGCCTTCAATCAACTCTATACATTTCTTCTTGGCTCTCCTCACTACCTGTGTTGTAACCTTGACAGCATGCTCACTAGCAATTGTCTCTCTCAATGAGGAAATGGGCCAAGTGGGGTTAAGTCTAATCCGATCACAGTATCTTCTCACAATCCACTTAGCCTTTACATGTTTAACATTAAATGATCTGTTACAGTTGTGCTCCCCTACATTTGACTTCACTCTAAAACATCCATCACTGCTCACCCAAGATGCATATATGAGCCATGGACAACCCTCCTTGCACTTTACAGAGACTTTCTGTCTTCCGTTCTTAATGAATGAAATTTGTTTACCCCACTTTATGACATATTCCTTTACTGCATTTCTAAATACTTCATGATCTCTAACCTGCAATCCAATCCTGAATGTTGGATTGTTCATGTCAACCTCTATGTTGAAATCACTGAATCTGTGCCTCGACTTCTTCTTCTTCTCCTCCTCCTCCTCCTCCTCCTCCTCCTCCTCGTTGTATTCCATATCTTATTCTATATTGGATTCATCTGAACTGGCTATGCTCCTTAAGTCATCCGAACATACATCACTATTGGTGTCCCTCACATCAGAATTAAACTTATCAACATGTTGAATGCCAGCAAACTCATCCTCAATGTCAATATTTGCAGCAAACTCATCTTCAACCTCATTGTCACTATCTTTATATCCATCAGACCAATCATTAGCTTCAGGATCATAGTCGTCATCCGACTCCTCATCCATGTGATCACCCTCTAATTAGACAGAAACTAGCAGCCCCTTCTTTCTACTCTTATGAACACTATCAACAACTTTGTTCAACTTCAGGCGACTGCCCTTACCCAACACCTTTTCAACCTCCATATCCATCTCTTTGTAAAAATCATCATCAAAATCCTCATAAGCAATATCATACTCTGCTTCAGCCATTCAACATACACATCAACTACACCATTAATATCCACAAATTCATACAAAGACATGACATCATTGTCATCCATCACTGGCAATAACCCTATATCTTCAGGTCCTTGGAAGTAATACTTGCTCCTTCCTACAAGTCCCAGCTCCTTCACCATGACGTCTAATTCAACCAAGGATATCTCATCCCTATTACAGTAGTCAAAGTTGGTTATCTTGCCCCCACAATCGTTAGCACCCCCATGATGAATCTGCAGCGTGAAATCCCCGACTCTTTTTCTACAATGAATTTGAGAAAATATAGTTAGTTAACAAATTCATCGAAGCATTAACAAAATGAGAACCAGATGATAATGATAAAGATACATACCATAAGAAGGGATTTTCAAGAAGTTTCCACTGACAATGTCGTCCACCCTTCAAGCCCAACCCATTGTTCACCTCCAACTACAGTTGCTCAAGGCATCAACTACGGATTTTTTAAATTTCTACCGATTGAGCCCAAACAAATTCGAGAAGTTTCCACTGACAATGTGGTTGGGATTTTAACCTGTTTTAGATTAAGGTTGAGGGTGCCAAATGGGTTCACGTGTGTGTGCACATGTCTGTTCACGCGCGAAATTTTTCCAAATACACAGTCGTCAGCTGAATAGACGAGGGATTGACGGTGGGACTAAAATGATAACATCTAACAAAGTTTGGGGTTTTTTTTGAAAATTTTAAAGTGTGGGGTTCATTTTAAAAAATTGGTCAAAGTATAGGGTCTTTTCCAAAATTTTCTCGAGAATTTATTTGCAAATCTTCTAAAGTGCTGAAGATGGCGTTTTGATTTTTTTTTTTTTTTCTTAAACAAGGTAAACTAGAGATAACTTTACTTTAGGAATTAATGTTTGTTTTCTTTTTCAATTTAGGTAGTGTGATTTATTTATTTTTAATAGAGGGACCAACGTTTGAATCCCTTATCAAATAAGGATTGTCCCTTAATATAAAGATTGTACTTTATTTATTTTTAATTGAGAAATAATCTCTTATTTGATAAAAGATTTAAACGTTTGTCCCTCAATTTAAAAAATATAAACTATAGTCCTTAAATTAAAAAAGAAAACAAACCTTAGTTTCTAAAAGTAAAGTTATCTCAGGTAAACTATAATAGCATAGCAAAACAACCAAGAGAGTACATGGCGGATCTAGGAATTTTACAATGGGAAGGGGCGACTAAAAAAAATTATAAGTTTTTTCAAAAAAAAAAAAATAAAGAAAAGAGAGTGGCACCTCTAATTTTTTTCATTAAAAAGAAAGAGGGCGGCACCTCCAAATTTTTTTGTTCATGAAAAATTCGAGTAAGTAAAAAATCTGATTTATTCAAGTAAAAGATACCAAGTAAAAAATCCGAAATATTAATGGATAAATTTGCCGATTTATTCAAATCCGATTTTTTACACAAATATTTATTCAATACCAAAGAAAGAATATCAGATGCACGCATAAATATTTTGGATTTCGGGAGGTTTTTTATCATTTTTTTTATCCATCAAATGTAAAAATTTGTTTTTTAACTCAAATTTTACAAATTGTTCAAATCCAACTATATGAATCAATAAATGAAGACTAAAATTAGGAAGAATCAGAGAGGAGAGGAGAGTATGAGAGAGAGTTGACTGTGAGGCTGAGGCATGGGGATGGGGGTGCATACTGCCATGTGAGATGTGGGTGAAGATATTAGGTTTTGTTTTTTTTTTTTTATTAACAATGAATTTTTTTAAAAAAAAAATGGGGGGTCAGTTGTCCCCCATTGCACCTAATACATCCGCCCATGAGTACAATCCTAAAAGTCAAGGGGATGTCACCCGGCTAGATAGCTAAAAATACATCATCAAGACTCGAAACAAAGTCTACAAGGATCAAAACAACAAAAAAGACAACTGAAAACACTAAAATCCCCCCGAGGAGGCATATGTAGGGAACCTACAATTTCTCTGAATTGTTTTAATCAGCTCAATGGGGCTTTTACCTGCAATCTCATGTAAGCACCCATTCCGATTCTTCCAGAGGTGATAAACTGTTGCCCCCAAGCATGCCTGCACCCTGGCATCATCAACAGTAGCCTCTAGGAACCGCCTCCTAACAAGCACAGCAGTATTGGAGAGCTCCTTTAGGGAGAATAATCCCCAGCCAATGACACAGATGTTCCCAAACAGTATAGTGTCTTACACTCAAGAAAAACACATGATTCACATCTTCCACATGAGAGTTACAGATAGGGCAATCACGGTTTACAACATCACCTTTCCATCGATCCTTAGTCTGGATTCTTCCAAGCATCGCAAGCCAGAGAATAAAGAAAATCCGGGGAATTAACACCGGGGCCCACACAAGTTTGCTCCACCACATTGGCTCCTTTTTTACTCGCATGTAATCGTAAACTTTGGCCGAGCAAAGTCTGCCATTTAAGCTCCACGACTTAAGGACTAGGACATCACCATTGCCTGCCCGATGCTTGATATCATCTCTAATCTCCACAATCTTCTTTATCAAAGGGGATAAATCCTTCCTTGGCTGCCATCCCCAAAAGGGTTCATGTTTCATATAGTAGTGGGAAACCCACTTCAGCCATAAAGTATCTCTCTTCATATGGAAATCCCATAGATGACTAGTAAGCAAAACTTTATTCCATGTCCGAAGGCATTGAAGTCCCAAACCCCCCCCCCCACC
>JAOWBR010222264.1:0-17494 GCA_028571145.1 Dionaea muscipula
TATAGATTAGGTTTTTGTGGATGTTATAAAATAAGATCAAATTTATGCTAACTGTCAATCTTTTTGGGTTTTCATGTTTTAAATATTGAGGAAGAAAAAAAAATATAGGTGTAGCTTAATTCCTTTTTTTTTTTTGAATTTTGTTCCCAACTTATTGCATGTGGAACTTCTACATTAAATTCGGATTATTTTTAGGTTATGTTCGGACTACGGATCATTTCAGTTCGGGTTTCGGATCAAATCAGGTTCGGTTTGTTCGGGTTACGGGTCACCTCGGTTTGGATTTTTTGGGTTGCGGGTTGCTTCGGGTTGCGGGTTATCAGATTGCCGGTCGAGTCGGTTCGGGTTTCGGATTATTTTCGATTCGGGTTATTTGTCTATCTTCGGTTTCAGATTGATTCGAGTTCGGGTTATGCAGGTTCGGATTATTCGGATCTGATCTAATTTCGGTTCAGATTGGTTCGGCTTGCGGGTGGGTTGGGTCGGATTTGCGGTTCGGATTAAATTTTGCTGGGTCTAATCGTGTGTGCACTCAAACGGGTATTCGCCAACAGTTGTGTATTCAGTAATCGATAGAAGATGGAGCTGCCACTCGTCGCATAGGTGCTCGGTAAATGTGTATACCATACTATAGCTCGCTACCGAGTGACCTCTGACTCCCCGGGTCGGACAGAATCGGCTGCATGAGCTCAAACTGTTGAACCACTTGACCCGGATAGTACGGCTACCAGAAGCAGAGAGACCCGAGATAATATGTCACCATCTCTACATCCTCTCAGGGTCTCTCGTACGGATCAAATACCACCTGAGAATACCAAAAGCAACATAACCGATATAAGGGAAAGAGAATACCAAAGAGATAATGGAAAATGATAGATATGAATTTAAGAATACCTCTGTGATCGGATAATGATTAAGGATGTCCCAAGGTTGATGGTGTCCATAGTGGGGTCCCAGCACGGGATCCAATGACATGCACATGACAGGATAGCAGGACAAGTCCAGTCGTGTGTGCCCTGAAATATGATAAAATGTTCATGAACCCATGCCTAGTAGGACAAGTCCAGTCGTACAAATGGAAAAAAGAGAAACATAAATAGTGTAGATTAAAATATATACCTTGAGTAGTATCAGATACCTAGCTATCCGTCTCGTACCGACTCTGTTGGTCTTGTCGAGCTCCCTATAGAGGAAATCTTGACAGGCTACGCCCTAGGCAAATCGGTCTAGAGAGGTCAGATCGCGCAGGAGATGAAGATAGCTCGCAGACACCTTATCCCCGGGCTTCGTCGCAAAAATCATGCAGCCCAAAAGATAAAGTAGGTAGGCTTGTATTGCACACTCAACCTCCAGGTCAGGTGCGCTGTCCACACCGAGTGCTTGGAGCACCGAAGCCACTTCAACCTCACAAGGGGTCCGTCCATCGCCTCTACCAGGTCTACATCTGATACCCCTAATAGGTCGACCATCAGCCTAATGGCGGTAGCCCAATCCATCCCCCCATCATAATGGACGGGCCTCCCCGTAACCGAGAGACCATGCAGCTGGTGGACATCATCCAACATGATGGTCATCTCGTCAAACCAGAGATGAAATGTGTTCGTCTATGGGAACCACCTCTCAACAAAAGCAAATACGAAGACCCCATAACAGAACCGGTAGCACATAGTCCTACCTCCCTCTCTTTATCGGAATAGGGGCGCTAATCCTAATCCGTGTAGCAATGCACATCATCGGGTCCTCGTCTGATCAAAGTCGTCAATCGGCCAATCCTCAACCATCCACGCATTATTGACCACTCTCAACAAATCTTTCTCCCTACCCAACCAAATATACGTAACAGCTTGCATAGATAAGCAATGGAGCAATGAACGATCTGCTGAAAGGACTGCGGCCAACTGCTTCGTAATAAGTGGAATGCTCTCAGGAACCTCATCCTTACCTCCATCACCCTCTCGCCCTCGGCCTCGGCCACGTCTCTCTCCAGCACGCCCACCTCCCTCCCGTCCATGTCCATGTCGTCGACGTCCTTGTCCATGTCCGCAGCCCTCACCAGGTCTATCTCCCTCACCAGCTACATCTCTAAAATCCTCACCAAAATCAATCTCTACACCCATAATATCTCCAACATCATCCCCTACACCCCTAACATCAGTCCCTATAACCCCTACAGCCCCAACATCAGCTTTTACAGCCCTAACATCAGCCCCAACACCCCCAACATCTTCTACACCACTACCAGATCCTATAGCATCACCCTCACCAAGACCATTATGTCCCACTGCGTTCTGGAATGCTCTCTTCCGTCGTCGGTAGTATGCGGTCGGTACAGGTCTACCCTCCCAACCCCTAGGATGCGGTAGATCCTCACAACTCATCGTAATCTGTAAAACATGAAAGCATAACATAGAATTAATAGTATAGACGTAATATACAAATAAGACAAACCAATCATCCAAACAATTCTCAAATGTCATTATGTATCTCTACCAATGCTCAATAGATGATCCAGAACCTCTCATTGAAAAATCTAAACCCAACTAACTCATTTATGCTTGTTTACGCCTATTTTTATACAATTGAGCTTAAGAGCTTGTCCTGAGCATTCCAGTCATGAACCAGTGATCCACACACCTCCTAAACCATCCAAGATGCTCCCAAGCAACATAGCTAAGTTGCCTTCTGTCCGGATAAAAATTTAACCCCTTCAGTAAACCAGAATTCCACATAATTCTCACTGAATGAACTGCACTAGCCTAAATGAACTTCACCAACTTCTAATGACCTAAATGAGCTTCAATAAACATCAACCAACCCAATGTAGGAAAGGGAAAGAGTAAACAAGCGCCGGCAAGGAGAAAATCAAGCCCTAATCGGATTTTCATTCGATTTTCTCCATCCAAACTCGTCCAAACAATAAACAACATTGAATTTTTACCTAACTAATAATTTATGGTAGTCGAATTCCCCTCACGGCATCACCGACAACGATTGCTGAGGTTCGACAAGTCGCCGGCGACGGAGAGCATCTCCGACTTGCAGAATCCAACTAAAACCATAAACCCTAATTAAATTTTATCAAATTTTCTCCACCCAAACAAATCCAAAGCATAAACATCACAAAATCAAACAACAAACACAATAAATCAGGAAGAAATTGAGTAAATGTAACATTTACCAATCAATTTTCTCCGAATTTGTTAAAGAAAGCCGCTGCCCCTGCTCGAAGACGTCGCCAAAGATCGATGCCCGCTCGTCGTTCATCACTTCTCCGTGCAGATGGTTTTTGTCGGCCGGATGTTGGCGGCTCCTCGTCGCCTTACGCCGTTGCCGAAAAATTGAGGAGGAAGAAGAGAGTCGCGGGGAGGAGGTCTACAGTTTTGGAGAAAAATGAACATAACGGCAGTATACTATCGTTCTCTCTTTTTCTCTCTTGAGGACAGTTATTATCGAAATAATTAACCATATTAGGTAGTATACTATCGTTATTGGGCAATTATTTCTGTAGTACTGAAAGGACAAAAATAGGCAAAAAAGAAAAGGGTCACGCACAACCCCGCATGGGATGTACGCAAATAATTTGAAAAAAAAAAAAAAAGGCCACGCAAACCCGGTAGTGTTGTCCGCAAAGTAATTTGGTAAAAGTTTTTAAAACAGTCGATGGCACTTAATTCCTGAGGCTGTGCAACCGATGAAGAAAAGCCCTTGAAAAGTCTGCAAAATGCACGTGCTGCGGCGTATGGAACTATGAACTATAATTGGTAGACATGGGTGGATACAGAACACCAGAAAGCCACAAATAACAGAAAACAAATAATTACAATCATTCAAATTAGTTGCTGTTTATAGTACAGGGAGTATCAGTTGCAAATTATCCAATGTCAGCAAAAGTTGAACCAGAGAAAAAATGTCAGCAGGAGAGAGAGATGAAAATATCTGCAACTGCAAGCTGTACACTACTCAAACCAGTGAAGTGCAAGCTGACGCTGTACACTACTCAAACCAGTAAGTGCAAGCTGTACACAAGGTAATCGGAAAAGTACTCAAACCGGTGTAGTAAATCTGATATCAACACTCCGTAGAAAACCAAAAAGGGCGCAGTTTCGACAGGGATTACCACCCAATGACAACATGAATAATACTCAGTAAACTAAGTCTTCCTAGGGCAGGAAAATATATGATAACGTGCCTGAGACAGAGAATTTTCTACCATTTATGCTATTGATTTTATTCGCCAAAACATGCAGCAACCTATCAAGCAGTAGCCTCGAAAAGTTCCCAGTCATCATCATCAAGCAGTTCCTGAACGGCAGTAGCAGCTATTTCTTCAAGGCCATTAACAGCAACAAGGCAATTGCTCGAGGAAATTGTTTCAGCATCCTGCTGCGAAATCGTTTTTTCAGCATCCTGCTGCGAAATCGTTTTGTCAGCGTCCTGCTGCAACATCGTTTTTTCAGCATCCTGCTGCGACACCATAGATGGCTCGATTGGATGAGGAGCTCGAACAAATGCCATGCTCATGGAAGAACTAGAAGATGCCAAAAAGCTACTTAATTGGTTGAATGTCAGAGAGTCACTTAAAGGGATGCCATTATCGAATCTCTCTTTCAGCAACTTCACATCCTGACAAATAACAGCAAGTTCTCCCCTGCAAAATGAGTGAAAAGAGTAGTAACACAGAAAGTCAGTTATATTTACTGAAATGCAGCAGATGAAAATTGATCGAGACCACAAAACTAAAAGAACTAAAATAGATGCACCAACAAAGTCTCTGAAGCACTCCCAAGCAGAATAGCATTTTGAACCAACAAATAGGATATCACAAAAATGAAGACCTCGGGATCGAGAAGGCAGAGGACGACTTAGTGGAGCCTCATGGGAGCCAAATATGTCCTCAATGATGCACCAAAAGGGAGAGTGTGGGCTCTATAGGCTTGGGAAAGGTCATCCAAGACTTCTTTGAGGGGAAACACTGCTCAAACTGGTAGGAATTGTTGGTGCGAGGGGTTGTGAGAGAGTGCAGTTGGGGAGGAAATCCTGCTCAAGCAGGTGGAAATGATTGGTGCGGGTGACAGAGTAGGTAGTTAGGGAGGAAATCATGGGTGGCCCTTGGTGGTGGGGAACCTTTAGCAGATTAATTATTTTTATTCTCAAGAGGAATAATTACCAAGCGTGGAAGCTGTTGATTGGGGAGATCTAGGCACAGACCAAGTTTGGAGTTTAAAGGATCGGCATAGCATGACAGCGCCAACGAAAAGAAAATTTCCTTCATAAGCACAACCGGTAAAAGGAAAGAACATCCTTCTTAACCATTTCCGAGGCATGTAACTTGAAATGGATAACGGAAGTGCTGATACAACAGCCTCTGAAAGGGTAAGGTTTCTTCGAAGCTGTTCCTTATCAGCTGATACACTGGTACTGAACTTTATGCTGCTAATACTCATACGATATGGCTAGTGCCGACACTATGCAGCAACCATGGGCAAAGAGAGTGAAAGAGGGAAAAAAATAAAAAGGGAGAGGAAGCACAGAACAAACAAACAAAATTAGACACTTTTAGCAAGAATTCCCAAATCTCATTTAGCTTTTGAATCTTCTACAATACCTCTTACTTTTTCACAAATAAGACTACTCATGTAAGACTTTCCCCACAAACTTTACAAAGAAGACATCTCCAGTAAATGTCAAAAACTTCACAAGTTTTCACAACCTTAATTCATAATCTAAGCCACCAGTATTTTCCTGTAGCAATACTACCAACTCCTTCAAATGATTAATTTGGAGTTCCTCAGTAAGAGTAGACAAAAGGAAATACTAGAATCACATTGTAGATTTTAGAAAAAAATGGACCGTGATTGACACGACACAATCTAGATCATCGGCAACACACCATTAACATGATACTGCGGCCAAGACCAAAACCTCTATTTTTAATCCATGTTCCTAATTCCAGGATTCCAAAAAATATCTTCAGAGGGAAACAATGATTGAGGAGGTGAGGGGTGGGGTGTGGGAGGGGTTTAGAGTGGGAATATAGACCAGGAAAGTAACTTAAGGTTAGTAATAAGAAAACTAACAGAACTTACTGCAGCATATCAACAGCATGTCCTTGATCCATGAGGAAGTCCCGCAACTGAAGTAGAAGAAAAAAGAGATGAATCATCAACCACCAAGCTTGAACAATACAGGAAAAAGAACCACTTCTAGAAGAATAGCAACCTTAGCATTCTCTTCTGCTTCTTGCTGCAATATCTTTGATTCTTCCACGACTTTCTCCATCACATCTTTTTGCTGTGCTAAAGCAACTTGAGCAGATTCTTCCTTTTCAAGTTTTTCTAGCTCCACTGCTCTTATTTCCTCTTGAACTGCATGCATCCGTGCTTCTAGAGCTTGGCGCATCTATAATCAAAGAAAATAACTTTGCATCCTTAGCAGTTAAGAAACAGAAAGAGGAAAAAAGACTAGAATACTAAACCAACCCTTTTTCCCACTAAGTGGGATTAGCTACATATATAAGATGAAGCCATTCCCTACTATGCCTTCATCTCGGGGTTGTAAGCTTCTTTTTCTGGGTCTTGTGCTTTCGTTGTTAAATTGGATCTCTTCCATTTCGTAATCTCCAGGAATTTGGTCTGGGGTTAGCAACACTTTAATTATCAAGGCAATCATCACTCGGGTACCATGAGGTCTTTCAAAATTGCATGTCAACCCCTATCGTTTGGAAATTAACTCTCCTCTATCGTGAGGTTTATGTGTTGGGTAAAAAAGGCTTGAAATTTGGGGGAAAAAAAAAAAAAGGTCCTCACTATATGAATCCCAATTAATTTTAGCACTCGCAAAATCGTAAACTAGAATACCAATTCTTAAGGAATAGATTATGACAATTCCACTTAGTAAGGTTAAATATATATGTCAAATCCTCTCATTCAAGCACATAACCCAAATCAGAACTAATTTTCAAATACAGGGTACTGCATCCAATTTCATGAAATGTAGAGATTCCTATATGATAATTATCCTGCATCAAATGGAAAAAAGGATAGTCTGCATTTGCGTATATATGTCAAATACTCTCATGTGCATATATTGACCTCAACATTTTCTTTTGCATTTCTACCACAAACATTTTGTCTCAGCATTCAACTCCATACATCATTCCAAATCCAATAGCCATCATATAATTTGGTGTTAAACTATACTAGTAATTTATCTATAATAAAACTATAAATCTCCTACTTCATCCAATCAGTTCTCTTCCTATAAGCAAACATCACCATCCATCCCACCACCTAAGAAGAAAATAGAAAAAACCCTCAATACATCATTACAACTACAATAGCCAATAGCCATCATTTAATTTGGTGTCAGCCAACAGCCAATGTTTGTGCATTTCTACCACAAACATTTTGTCTCAGCATTCAACTTCATACATCATTCCAAATCCACTACCCATCATATAATATGGTGTTGAGCTATACTAGCACTTTATGTATAAATAAAACTATAGAACCCACTCTCCCACCTCATCCAATCAGTTCTATTCCTATAACATCACCATCCATCCTACCACCTCAGAAGAAAAAAGAAAAAAAAACTGTCAATGTCACTCTTAATTATCAAAAGTCCAACCATTTCACCCTTAGGATGAAGTCTGGTAACTGGACAAAGTAATACTGAAAAGAAAAAAAAATGCAGGCCCACCAACAACATGACTGAACCAAGAAAAAAAAATCAATCAATCCACACAAGGGCACCGGATGCATCAACAGTGTAAGTTATTACTTATCAATGGCCAAATCTTAAAGAATGTGAACAGCATGAATTACAGAATGCTGAGCTTATAATTGGATTAAAAAAAATAAAATACATAGCATCAAATACTACTAAATATCAGCTCCACATATCGAACACAAACGAATAATGAACAAGCAGCAGATAAATACTTTTGTATCAAGCAAGTGCTGGAAAATATCCATATAAATCACCATTTAAAATCTTAAACTGCACCTCGTTAAGAATAGAAAGTGAAGTATCTCTTTCCACTGACAAGCAATGAAGACGAGATTGAAGCTCCTTCATTTCAGTTGTAAGAATGGCCTTCTCTCCATACACCTCCCCGGCATGCTGCATGAGAAAAATAAGTCTTAACGTTATCATTAAAGTTATTTCCTGAATAATATATGCCTTGATTATGGAAAAATAAAACAAATTATTGGGGCAAAAATATAGACAGAATCCAAAAATTGTGGTCAAAATCTCTAACCAAAATGAGCACAATGGCCTTTATGAATTAGATAATCCAACCACGCTTAGTGAGGATATTTTTGGTATGGTTGATTTGGTACTTCCTATTGATCTATATCCACCAAGATTACCATAACACCATCCCCACTTGCACACCAAGTACAAACTCATTGTTATCTCGCTCATCTCTGCTCAAACCTTATTGAAAATTGATGTCACAAAGAAAGGCAAAGAGTAAACAAAACACAAGAAGCGAGTCTTAAGACTGCCTGGTAACATTTCCAAAATCATATTTTCTTTCTGCTCAAAACTCACATTTCCAAAACAGAAAAAAGGAAAGGAAAAGAGAAGAACAAATTTCATGAGATAACAATAACAAAAATGATTAAGCAGGTTCACCTTAATAAGCCGACTTAGGAAAGAAAATAACAACAGTTGCAGAAATTAGCATCAGAAACAGCACACAAAATATCATTACCATATCATTTGCTTCTTTGGCATGCACCAGCATGTTTCTGAGTGCTTCCACCTCGGCAAGGGTTTCCAAGCCTCCATTAGCAGCTGCTTCTTTAACTTGCTCCAGGGATTTCTCTTGAAGTCCCACTTCTCTTATTAACCCAATTACTAATTCCATTGCCAAATCCAAACTTTTCTGCACCATGTCCAACGACAAGATTGGGCAGATGTTCCAAAGAAACGATTTGATAATCACATCTAACCGGAATCATACATTGTAAACAAATAAAAGGGCGTTCGGCGCAAGCGCTTCTTGCTAGTAAGGGGGTAGGGAGGAGGGTGTGCATAAATGTACACAACTTTAGCATTGCATTTCTACAAAGAAGTAGTTTCCACAGCTCAAATCCATGACTTAACAAATCACCAATGGACAAATATGAACAAATTTCTAAAACAAGGAGGGTTGGCCCATACCAATCTCTTTTGCATTTTTCTAACACACTGCAGGAAATCTTCCAAAAAAAAAAATGCACCAGTCCGAGTTACTTTGCTAGGATTGATTTTCCTCCCATACACCCTTAAAGGCTCTGAAATTATCACCTTTCAGCTAACTCCTCCTATCAGTAATCACCTTTCAGCCAGCTCCTCCTATTAGATAAACTAGTAAACCATGGTCCGCATACAAAGGTATGATCACTTCAAGAAAGTAGGTTGAAAATTTTTGGGGACTGATTCCACCATACTCACGACATGTAGATGGTCAACTGATGGAAAGAATTAGGAAGTAGATTCTAGTCTTAAAGCAACAACACACGGATTTGATAAATCTAATTGAAAACAAAAAAGAAAAAAGAAAAAAAGCCAAACAAGGAGACCATATCGAAAATCTAAGTCCAATAGACCACAACAATCAGCAGATGAGTATCATGTTGACCCACAAGAAGATGTGCACAACTGAAACAAGTTAACTCAAGAAGCATAAGCCTTCCATAGTTTCAGGTCAGACATAAAATCTCATTAACGCCAGGCACCAAAAAGAACTACTACTTTGAACTGAAGGCAACTTCTAAGAAACTTGGATGCAGAGGACATAATAGTTTCACAGAGCTCAAATACAAGGAAGCCTTGCAAGGTCGCACCTTCCTTGGGCGGATGAAATCTGGAAAGAAGGTATGTATATTTCTCAATCACTACGAAAAGCATAACTTTATCTGGAACTTTAAGCTCCACAGGCAATATAAACGGATTATGCTACCAAACAATCAAGCAACCACTTCACTTTGTCACAATTTTCTTAGCGAAACATCATAAAAGTAAATGCTACATTTGTAGCATATGCAATCAAGAGGTAAATAACGCAAAAACATCAATTTCCTACCTTGTGGCTTTTAGCATCCTCAATAATCTGTTCAAGGATATCCATTCCACAAAATTTTCCAGATTGGGTTGCAACAGTATTTTCAGCAGATGATTCATCGAGATCAACTGTGCTTTTAGAGAGCCCTTCTGTGAGTTTGCCCAAATTATCACCACCCTGCTCAACTTCTGGTGAAAGACTATATACCTCTGCACCTGATGCTTGATCCTTAGCATCCAACAAGGCAAGATTGATGGATGTTCCATAACCACACGACTCTTCCATATGCACATCACTGGGAGTGGAGCTATCCAGGTTGTGAGAATGAACAGGAGAAATGCACTCTGAGTGGACACTTTGATCATTGCTAAGGTAGAAGTCAGCACCACTCTCTTCAACAGCTGAATTTGTCAACACGACACAAGGCATTGCATCAGGAACTTCCATGTTCCCAAACTGCTGATCCAGATCATTACCAATTGCCCCAGTTGCATCTGCCATTTTTTTAATGCTTCCATCACCCTTAACTGCAGGCGAGCAAGTTCTTAGTTTTTACTGACCATTCATAATCTCTAGCTACAGCACCTACCCAAATCTCATCTGTAAACAATATTATCGCCGAGCAAACCAAGCTTCACTTGGATAAGCTTTGAATATAAAAAACAGTGGAAAGCCATTGTTTCCTTATCCATGATGCCCCTAATCACATTATCATTGGTTCATTCCCAATAAAACAGGATACACTGCACCTTGGATGGCAATTTTACACTAGAAAATTATAAGCTCTTAGCTGATACATCAAAGATAATGCATAATGGTTAGGACCTAGTCCGAAATATTTATTTTCCTAATAGCTGGAAATCTTTTGCTTCATTATACATAATTTTAGAGAGTGCAATGCAAGAAACAAAAGTCTCAAAGTTTTTTTATTATTGAATATAAAAATTTAACTTCTGAAAAAGAATTTGAAAGAGCAGCACCTGCTTCAGATTTTGTTCCATCCATCATCAAGCAGGAAAATATTGAAGCATCATGCTGTCTCACATAAGGAACAACCTCTGTAAGGATGGCTTCAACAGCTCCTTCTACATCCTTTGCGTGCTCAATTGTGACAGCTTTAAGTATCCGAGCATCAACCTTACCAAAACAAAAAATAAGATGAATAGTAACCAACAAAAACATGAACATGACAAGCCTGCTGAATAACATAGAAATTAACCTATAATTGCTGAGAAATATCTTTCGAATCATGAAAACGGTAGTGACATGAGCTACCGAAACTATTAGCATAGTCATCATCATTATCATCTCGGCCTGTATCCCACTAGGTGTGGATCCGTTTCCGCTATTTTAAATGGTCGATGACATCTATTATAATAAATTGTAAAAGTTTCAAATCTACTCTAATAGTTTCATTCCAAATTTTTTTAAGTCTTCTTCATGTCCTCTTTTCTTCAACATGTACTGCTTCCCCTCTTCTCACCAATCCTCTTCTCACCGATACCTCCAGCGGTCTCTTTATCGTGTGTTCAGTCCATCTTAAACAATTTTTCCAAATCTTATCCTCAATCAGGGCTATTCCTACCCACCGATGAATTTTCATGATATACTTTTGATCCTTTAAGGTTACTCCCTATATCCATTGAAACGTCTTCATCTCTATCACCCTCATCTTTTATATATGACTTCATTAAGGTTGACCTAATAGTCATCCTATAGAATTTTTCTTTACACCTTATAGGTATCCTTTTATCGCAAAAGAACTCAAATGTCTCTCTCCACTTCTATCAACCTACATTATGAGTAACGTCCTTATCAATCTCTCCATCACAACTAATCTATCGCACATTGAAATTTTGACCCCTCCAATAACCACCGACTCCTCCAACGAGCTGGAAATATTGAAACCACGTTTCATATATTTTGTTTTCTCTTATTAATCATTAACCCTTTAGCCTCTAGCACCTCTGCTCATCTCCTTAGTTTGCTTTCAACTCTCTACCTAAATTCGTCTATATGCACATTATCATATACAAATAACATACACCAAGGTATATCCTCTTGAATATGTTTCATAATCTCATTCAGGACCATACAGAAGAAATACGGACTCAGCATTGATCCCTAATGTTCCAACCCTTGACGTCACCCCGACTTACATATCCTTCTACTGTTCTAACCCTTGACGTCACCCCAACTTACATATCGTTAATGATATCAAGATAGTTTTTGTTTACTCCTTTTTTTTTGCCTCTCGCCCATCTTATCCAGTGTTTTAAATGGCGCTTAGCGGTGGCGTGGCGCCGAGCAGCCGCTAAGCGTCAAGGCCGCCTAGACAGCGCCAAACATATTGACAATTTGGTTATTATTAATTTTTTTTGCACTTCGACTTCTCATTTATTGTTGTGTTTTTTATTTTTTCATTTGGGTAGTTGGTTTTAGGGTTGGGCTTTTCATTTAGGGTTGAGCTTTTCTAAATTTGTTACCACCTTTGGATTTTTTTTCCTCAAATCTTCATCAGGTGAATTTTTTTTAAGAATTTTGGGTCGTCATTCTTCAACACCATGGAACGCCAAGCTGTCATGATCCGCCATACGCCGCCAAAATCCACCATACGCCACCGAAATCCGCCAAGTAGCTAAGAAACGTCAATAAAAAAATGATTAGATGTTAAGCATGGCGCCAAGCGCCTAGGCGTGGCGCTAAGCGTTGCCATTTAGAATAGTGAATTCCTATCATATGCTTTCTCCAAGTAATAATGAATTTTTAAATAATTTGGATGTTCGTCTAAGTCTTTGTTCAATGACTCCCCATAATTTCATTGTGTGGCTCATTAACTTGATATCTCAATAGTTATTATAATCCTGTACATCTCTCTTATTCTTATACATCTACTGTTTTCCCCTCACCTACTGCTTAAACAATCATCTTTCCCCTCTCGCCTGGCATTTTCTTATGCCTTATAATCCAATTGAACAGTTTACACAACCATCTTTCCCCTTTCACCTACTGCTTTCCAGATCTCAATTAGTACCCCATCTAGCCCAACTGTCTTAATTGTCCTCATTTTTCTTAGAGCCCACTAAATTTCAGATACTCTAAATTGTCTAACATATTTATACATATTTGTTTTCTCTTCGTTAAAAAGAATACTAAAATAGATACACCACTGTTGTTTGATATCATCATCGTTTACCAACACCTTATTGTCTTCCTCCTTAAAGCACTTTACTGCTTCAAAGTCTCTAGCCCTCTTATCTCTTGCTCTTACTATTCTATAAATATTATTCTTGCCCTCTTTGGTCCCAAATTTTGCATAAAACTCATTATAAATATTCACTTTGGCTTCCCCAACAATTTTTCTAGCTAATTTCTTAGTAGTCTTGTACTCCTCAAAAAAATCCCCTGATCAACATTCTCACCACTGTTTAAACATTCTCTCTTAAACTTAAGCGTTTTTTTGGACCTTTTCACCCACCACCATCGCTCTTCTTTTCCCACACTTCCGCCTTTAGATTCTCCAAGCAATTCTCATGCTACCTCAATAACATCTGTCATCCGATTATATTCCACGTTTACATCTTTTATAGCCTCTGTCATTCATAAACCTCCATCACCTAGCTTTTTAGGCATTTTCATCACCTTATCCCCTTTCAACACCCACTAACGTATTTGTCTATCATTCACCTTAGGTTTCTGACTCATCCAGTTTTTAAAGTTTACGTCCATCACCAACAGTCGGTGTTGTGTGGTTAGGCTTTCGCTAAGGATAACCTTACAATCCTTACAACCCCCTCTATCTATTTTCCTCAAAAGCAAAAAGTCAATCTGACTTTTATTTGTGTCACTCATGTAAGTTACCAAGTGCTCGTTCCTTTTCCTGAAACACGTGTTCAACGACACCATATCCCAAGTCAGAGCAAACTCTAGAATAGCTTCTCTCGACTCATTCCTACCGGATCTATAACCCCCATGAGTACTTTTGAAACCTCCTATATCCTTTCCGACACGACCATTTAGATCTCCCCCAATAAAGATGTTCTCATTTACATTAATTGTTTGCATCACCTCATCTAAATCCTCCCAAAATTGGCATTTTTCATCTTCGCCTACTCATACCTGCGGGACATACACACTAAGGACATTGACCACCTCTTTCCCTAAAACAAATTTGACCCTAATGATCATGTCCCTCAATCAGTCCACCTCTACCACTTTATCCTTAAGAGAAAAATCCACAAGGATACCTTCAGCCTTCTAGGAATCCATATAAAGGCACCAAAGTCAGCTCAGGCCAAGGTCAGTCTGTTTAGTATTGGCTTCCACCAGATTAAGGGAAATCACCCCCTAGATATGTTAATGAGTGCATCTTTATATTGATGTCAAAAAACCATGTACAAATAATTCCAATCAACTCACAGCTCCAATTGATAGTGTTATACAATGGAAAAAATACGTCACAGACTGGCTGTAATTTCCGGATCGAAAAATAAAGTTTATATGACATAATATGAAAGACTATATCACCACCACCTAGTTAACCACTTTTCGTGGAGCAGAATTCATCAGAACTCCGCAGTTAAGTGTGCTTGGACTGGAGTAGTTCTCAAGATGGGTGACCTCCTGAGAAATACTATCCAAATACGGGTAAAGGCAGCCAATCTTCATATCAGGTCGTGGTAAGCACCATGCACGTTGCCCTGAGAGCATGCCAACTCGTTGCACCGTTGTACGTCACCCCAGACACAAGCCAGCCCGCCGCAGTCCGAACGCCTCCACGTCATCGCCTATAGAAAAGGGTGATAACATTTGGCACAGTCTATAGAAAATGAAACAAAAAGTCATGTTTCCTCACAATCTCTGAAGAATGGGTGCAAGAGTGAAGGTCCATGATGAAATCAAGTCTACAATGGCCTGATAGCCTACAGAAGGCTGTATCCTGTGACGCAAATCGGGCCAAAGACTTGGTACGAGAAGGTGCAACGGCCTGATATATAGAAGTGTACCATGAGGCACGACAGTAAAAAATATCAAATCTCATACTTTAACTCTTGACAAAGTATGCCAAGGGGCTGAGGGGACATATGTTATACATGGGAAAAAATACACCACAGACTAGCTGTAATTCCCGGATCAAAAGATAAAGCCTATATGACATAATATGAAAGACTATCATTACTTGGTTAATCACTTTTTATGAAGCAGAGTTCATCAGAACTCCGCAGTTAAGTATGCTTGGACTTGGAGTGGAGTAATCTTCAGGATGGGTGACCTCCTGGAAAATACTATCGAAGTATGGATATAGGTAACCAGTCTTTATATCAGGTCGTCGTAAGCACCGTTGCACGCTGACCTGGGCGCAAACCAGCTCACCGCCCAAGGGTGCACGACTGCATGCCGCCCCGACACACGTCAGCTTGCCGCGCTCCAAGCGCGTCCACGTCATCGCGTCCAGAAAGGGTTGATAACAGATAGCATATGTACAAATTTCACAAATTTAACATGGCATTTTACATTGGCAGATTGTATCAACCCTCGTGTTGACAAGCTAGTATTCATCTAGATAAAGCCAGATTTAGCAATGAATCATGACACAATGAGCCTACTTGAAAAATATGAATTATTATTTAGAGCCATAGGAAATCAGTTGATTTAAAAAAATTTCAAACTAATGAATGTGTTTTCAGATGTTTTCCCACCTACTAGCTCCAACACCAGCTAGAGTTTCACATTCGTTTAGTTTTCTCATTATGATGCAGAAAAAAGGGAAAAAAAACAGAAAAGTAAAAAGCATGACCAGCCTTCACACTGAATGTCCTATTGTCATCCATAAAATCAAAGTGATTGTGTCCCCTCAAAACTGTAATAACATATCCAGACAAGTCATCCAATGGATCAGGCCAATGACTACTGTAAAATGGCTTTGCTAACTTCTATCTACAGTTCATGAAAAGACATGCAAAGTCTAATCCAACTATTCACCCATAATTAAACTCCATGCCACTAAACATAATTTAAGGCCTTCACTTAACAAAACCAACTCCATAGTTCCCCATAGGGAGAACAAGAGCCACCTTACATAAGCACCACTGATTCTTCCTGTTTTGCCTTCTTAAAGCATAGCAAGCAAAGGTTAATACCTCTCCTACTTTTCCATTGATTCCCAATTTAGCAACAAGATTCAGAAATTCTAACAAATCAAACACGGCAAAACTAACAAAGAAAAAAAAACCAACCAGTTCATTCGTTAAAACAGAATGATACCTGTGGGAATAGTTCTAGTAAAGTCCGGTAAACCATGTTGAAACCCATTTTCCCAATAGTAGCTTTACTGAAAATGCATAACAACACAAACCAAATCATACAATTATACAATGTCATACGGAAACCGAAACTTGAAGGATAGTAAAACCCTACGGTGCTACTCGAAAAAGGATCAATACTCGAAATGAATACACACCTTACGGTGCTACTCAATTGATCATCATGAGCATAAAACCCTAGCCTAATCCAGGGGGAGAAGAAGAGATGGGAGGAGAAACTCAACAGAAGGTTTTTCTTCAGCAAGAAGAAAGAGAATCGAATAAATGATGAAGAAGGCGGAGGGAGAGGAATGCTCGAGTGAGGGTGAAACAAAGGCACTAACCACGAAAATCTCCAAACGACCTAAGAAGGCATCGGAGATTGGAGCAGGGAAAACAAAAGGATTGTTCGTGAATTTACAGAGCGGACTAACGGCCGTAAAATCAGAGATGGGACGGTCTCCCCGTTCGGTATGGAACCAACGGTACTACTGTTCCCTCATTATTTCTTTTAAAACGAGAAGCACGTTCGTCTTCTTCCTCGTCCACGATTTTCGACCATCGAAGAGATCGACGATTTTTGATGATTTGAGCTCAGATTCGACCTATCTATCACCGTATGACCTAAATTCGAGTTAGTTTTGTTCCGATTCATTAATTTTGTAGTTGATTTCATTGATTTTTGATGATTTCTTGGTTGGGGTTTCGTGGGTGTTGTGGTGTTACTGTGGTGGTCATGAGTTACGGTTGGGACTACCGCCGGTGGAATGGAGGTCGGGAGGCGACCTCTGGCCGATGACCGGCATGGTCCGTTGGTGGTGGGAGTCCTCCAGCGGCCTGGGCTACTCACAGCCGCGTAGTGGTGGTTGTTGGCGGTTGTGAGTGGTTTCAGGTGGTTTTCGTGGTGGTTTGAGGCTGTCGGAGTTGGTGGTGGGCTGACGGAGGTGGTTTGGTGGCTGCCAGAGGTGGTGGTGGGCTGCCGGAGGTGGCTCGGTGGTAGACGGGGTCTTTTAACTGTCTCCGGATGTACCGTTTTTCTTGGTTTTATTTATTTTATATTGATTATTTGTTTAGGATGAGATTAGTTGAGATGATTTTAGGATAGAGATTAGTTTGGTCGCCGTTAATTATTAGT
>JAOWBR010222375.1:0-14080 GCA_028571145.1 Dionaea muscipula
GGATTTTTATTATTATTTTATGATTTGTAATTTTATTTTTTTGTTGATTTTTTAAAAGAGTTGCTAACGTATATTTTCATTTTACGATAATAGAATGCTTATCGTGCCGAAGGCACAGGTAACCGCTAGTGTATATAATAATTAGATGATGTATTAATTATTAATTATATATATTAATACAAAGCAAGAGGAAGTTTGAAATTTATAAACATTTTGAGTCTTTGAATCATTTCAGACATTTTTAATGAAGTTTTAAACTGTTGGATCATTTGAGACATTTTATTATGATTTTATAGATTTCCTTTGTTATTCTGATGTTCTGATTTTGTTCTTATTTCACCATAAAAAAAGAAAAAGAAAAATAGACTTCTACCAATGGCCCATGTACGTTGATACTCCGTCCTCAAATCCATAGTTGTCAGTAATCCGATGGAACAATCGGTCAATAAAACTGGAGTTGCTAATTACCAACGGATTGACTATTCTTTCGGTTGCGACTGACAAATTGATAACGTCGTCAATGCATTTGTTGGCAATTGCCAACCGATATCCGCTGACATAATATTTTAACCGTCGGTATATCCGCCGATATGTATAATCGGATTCCTGACGGATAAGGACATTCGTCGGTAATGACAATTGCAGGAATCCATGGATAAGCCGTCGATATCTTCTGTAGATTTTATATGTAAATTCCGTCGGTAATCCGACAAGAATTTGTTGGCAACTTTTGCATTTTTTGGCAGATTTCATTTGCAATTTAAATTGAAGCACCTGTTTATAATTCTTGTTACATATACAAACCATAAACCACAGACCATAACACCATCCACAAATGCACACCATCTACAATTCTACAATCTATAATACATACATCTATTATCTATAATCTATAATCTATCTATAATACATTACATAACATATTTTGAATTTGTCTATAAAAAAAAATATTACATCAACAAGTGGGGGTGAGGTGAGTTTTTTTTTTTCTATAATATTAATATTTTTAATAAAAGTTATATAATATTATAATAGTCAAAATTTTTAATTTATTGAGACCATCCAAACAAAACTAATATTAATATAATTTTAACTTTTTTATTATTTAAATTTTATTATTGATTTTTTCAAATAGTTGGTAAAATATATTTTTAACTGATTTAAGAGGCTGAAATGTTTATTGTGCCAAAGACACGGGCAATTTCTAGTCATAAACAAAGTATTACAATACACAAATCATCAAAAAAGTATCATCAAATCTATATTACAAATCACAAATGTATTAGAATGTATCAATCTTTCTCAAACATAAATGTATCCAAATGTATCATTCACACTAATCCTCGTCCTCATCCTCATCCTTGGAGGCGGGGGTAGGAGCAATGGAGGGGGAGGCGGTCAAGTATTCGTCGGCAGCAAAAGTCTCCAATTGAAAGGAGAAATCGGAGAGGTGATGTCATGGCTCTGATAGCTTTGCCGTAGGTTCTCCTCATATTGATGAGCAACCGAATTTAGAAGATTACTCACCATCAAATTCACATGCTCAATCGGGAAAGTCTGAGAAGATGACTGACCGAGCTGAGTAGAGTACTATACGATCGAGGACTCAGAAGAGGACGAAGATGAAAAAATGCTCACTCCGAAATCTCTTGTCTACTCCTGCGATTCAAACCCGTATAGTCTCCTCTTTCTTGGATCGCCTGTAGCCTTCCGCGACAGATCTGCCTTTGAACACTGAGAAGACAGGGAATATTATCCTCCAATAGTGCCCTGGCCATCCTCCGATGCACGTGACCAAAGCTTTGCAAATCGTTCCTACAAAAGAAGAGATATATACTTAATATAAAAGTGATAACAATGTTAGTCAAATCAATTATTTCTCGACCAGGAATGTGGATCGATTAGGGTGTAAGGATTGCAAAGTGATCCCAAGTGAATATGTAGCCATACAACACCTGCTACTTGTGTTGGATGTGAACTTCAAGAATTGGAAGAAACAGAGGAGGGCGTGTAAGGATAAAAGGATTCGGTGGTGGTAGATAAAAGGAGAGAAAGCTTTAAGGGCTGTTTGATTTGTCTGTTTTTTATTTTCAGTTTTTAGTAAAAACAGAAAATATAAAACAAAAAACGTGTTTAGTTTATAATTTATAATTTGTAATTAATAATTTATCAAGCCTTGACCGTTTTTCGTGTTTTGACTGTTTTGAAAATTTCTACTGAAAACACAGAAAATATTTTTTTTTTCGTTTTCTCCATTTTTAAGATTTTGAACAAAAATTATTTTCTGTTTTGAGAAAATAGAATATAGAAAATTAAAAGCAGATGCGTTTTCTGTTTTCTAATATAGAAAACAAAAAACAAATCAAACCAAACACAACCTTAGATTTCCGACAAAAGAGGCTAGCTAGTTCGATGTGGGATCGTATAGCAGCTAATATAGAGAAAGTCGTCAAATGAGTTCTCAGGTAATCTCGAGGAAGGAGAGTCGTCCATAAGGAGAGTTGGTGGTGGGGGTCTGAGGTTTAGGATGCTGTTAAGTTAAAAGAAAAATAGGGAAGTTTAAGGCATGATAATTGAGTATGACAGACACCGATTGTACGAAATATGCGGTGGCCAAGAAGAAAGTTCGTGTTGCAGTGGCTGTGGCAAAGTTAAAAGGCCTTCAAAGGACTCTATGCAAGGTAGGGCACAAGGGAATGAGAGAAGAATGTCTATCGACTGGTGAAACTAAGGGATAAACTATCACACCCCACCCTGGGTGGACCGACGTACGCCCCGTAGACCCTAACCACGGATCGCACAAGCCTAAACCCAAATCAAACCAATAATCCAAATTAAAGGAAACTCAAATGAAACAAATCAACTAAACTAAAGGGGTCTCCAACAAGGACCAATGGTTTAATCAACTCACGTGGGTGGAATCATTAAATCAAATGAATCTTAAAAGATCATTCTCAATGCGGAAGTCTGAAATCTCTAATCAAACTAAACATGCGGAAATCAACAATCTTAAAATCATACAGATCATAAGTAATACTAAACAAATGACATATCTCAAATTATTGAATCAAAGTACTAAATCATACTAAACGATAACTCAAATCCTAAAAGGCGTGTTGTCTCCACGCCGCATCCTTATAGTCCAATCATCAACTTGCAATCACATGTTCAATTGGGGGGTGTACACGAGGTTAGAATAGAGATATTAAATCCATGCTGGATATAAAAAGTAAAGCTCAGAAGATTCCATGAGGATGTGGAGGTGGTCCGAATCGAACGTTAGCAATAACTCGACCACCTTAATCTGTAGCACGATGGTGATCAAGGAAAAACAGGAGGGGACCACCCACCACGGTTACAAGTCACTGCTCATGGAAAATAGATCAAGGAAAGAGAGGACACTCCGAATACAAACAGATAACTCAAGAAATACGAAATCAAACATGATCGTCACAATCACAAGCAATCATATCATCAACAACGATAGAAGAGGAAACAATGATATGAGACGAATAACGAATACAAAACAACTCAAAGAATCTCATGATCAAATCAGATCAATAAAGGTCTCAATCTCAATTCAAATCATGAATCCTTAAATCATAATCATGGTACATATCTAGTATGTACACCACTCAAATTCTCATATGCCATAAATCAGAAAAACACATACGTGGAGTCCCCGCCCTCCGTGGCGCGTAAACCAGCATAGCGACCGAGAAAACGTACGACCACGAAGGCAACCTGTCCGATTCATCCGTGATTATCAGAATCTCCAAGGGCGTTGTGTCACGATAGGATTTTTCTCCTGCGCGGCCGAGGTAACTCGAATCTAATATAACCCCCCGGACTTTCTCTCAATAATCCTCGATTCGAATGTAATCTCATTTTCGAATGTAATCTCATTCTCTTCTCATTTTTCAGGTTCAAGATACCTCACTAGGTCCACACTCAAATTTTAAAGTAGAAGAAGCCAAACAGAAGTCATGCAGGGATTATCAATAAATAACAGAAACCACAACATGACACAATCTCAAGCATACGAGCGTGGACAACATAGATAATCACAGAGCATAACTGTGCATCAAACCAAATAAAGAGAGGTATCGATGAACAAACAAGGCTCCAAAGGAATGAGAAGAGAAAGGTAGGATAGCGTGTACACCCCTCACCTGGAAAGCTAGCAAGGTCCAAGCACTCTAATCACTAAGTTACGGAACTCCGTACACAATCACGTCTTCACCTAAAACCAACACATGGGAAAAATCACTAAAATCCTAAAATGACACTAATCATGCAAAACAACCCATTAACTTCCCTAAATAAACTCTTTAGAACGTCTACAAATCATGCAATGAAGAAGGGAGATCGAAACGTGAAGTTCGGTTTTCAAAGTGGCCAAAAATTGGCCTGGGGACGTCCCCCCACTCATCTGCACAAAAGCCACATGGGTGGACGTCCTCGAGGACGTCCACCTTACGGGATTTTCTGCAGAAGTTGATTTTCTGCACAGCTCGATGCTCGATCGTCATTCTACTCAAATCCCCACTTATCTACCCAGAAAACATGCATCAAACTACATCTAATCATGCTCCCGAATGTGCCCAAAACAATCCAAACAAGAATCGCATCTAATGACAAAACTAATGGCAACCAAAACTAAAAATCATTCCTTTAGAATTGGAAGAAAACAAATCTACGCCGAGGACTCGAATCAAACCCGATCAACATATCTATTATCCTCTGATCGATATCATGAAACCAAGGAAGAAAATCCAAATCATCACCACTCTCCCCTATGGCCGAAAATCATCAAAGGAAGGAGAGGGAGAAAAATCCCGTAATCACCCACCCAAGATTGAATGAAGTCACGATCGACGTGCCGCCACTCGTCAAACCGAGGAGCTGATCTCCTCCTCCTAATGCTGCTACTGTCGATCTAAGAGAGGGAGAAAGAGAGAAAGGAAAACGTGATTTGAGGGGAGGGAGAGAAGAGAAAGGCGGCTGGAAGAGAGAGGAGATTAAAGGAGTTACCAAAAATCAATTTCCTAATTCCCTCTTCTAATTGAAGAGGGATAGGGTGGTAATTTCCCCCAAACCCCAACACAAAACAAATCAGCCGAGAGGGATTAAGAAGACATCGTCAGGTTTAGAATCCGCGACCTCCAACTAAACAACCCACTCAATCGCTTCCACCAACCCGGTCGGATTAGGTGGAAGTCTCGAGATTAAAATAACATGATTCAATTAAAACCCGAACAGGTTATCACATCCTTCCCTCCTTTAAAGAATTTCGTCCTCGAAATTCAAAACTAAGAACCAACCAAAAAGAAGGTTCGTCACATCCTTCTCCCCTTAAAGGGGATTTCACCCCCGAAATCAACACCCAAAGGAAAGAGGAAGCATACCTGTAAACAAATGCGGGTACTTCTCGCGTATCTCACTCTAACGCTCCCACGTGACCTCTTCGACGGCGTGGTTGCGCCACAAAATCTTCACCAACCTCATGCTCTTGTACCACAGAGCTTTCTCCTCGAAATCCAACACCTCAACGGGTTGCTCTTTATACGTCATGTCGTCTCGCACATGCAAAGGTGCAAAGTCAATCACATAGGCAGGATTGTGCACATACTTTTTCAGCATCGAAACATGGAATACGTTATGCACATCCGCCAAGTTGGGAGGCAAAGCCACCCGATACAACACATCACCAACCCGATCAAGCACATCGAAGGGGCCAACAAACCGGGGACTCAACTTCCCCTTCTTGCCAAATTTGATGACATCCTTCCAAGGAGAAACCTTCACGAAAACCTTTTCACCAATCTGAAACTCTAGATCTCGGCGGCGGTTGTCAGCGTAACTCTTCTGTCTGCTCGGAGTTGCTAACAATCTATCCCGGATGACTGTAATCTTCTGGCTCGCCTCTTCCACTAACTCAGGACCCAAAGCTGGTGCTCACCAATCTAAAATCAACAAGTACGTGATCTGCATTGTGATAACCCGACCTTTTAGGTCGATTATCATTTATTGTTCTTACTACTTTTATATTTATTATAATTGTTATTTTATAAATCCTCCGTTTGGTTAAGATCGTCACATAATTTGAGTATATCATTTTGAATTGTTTTGTTATTATGAACTATACCATTATTATCGTTATTTTGTTAAATTATCTTTTCGATTATTATAGGATATAATCCTATTGTTATTTATTCTTGATTTATATCTTAGATCATGTTTGTTATGATATTGGATTTATTTTAAATATATTATTATTATTATTATTATAAGATTGTTTATCGCTTATAAGATTATTTACTATTAAATAAAATATTGGTTAATATAGGGTTTATTATTTATTTAATCGGGATAGATATTAGGACGGTGGATTTTCGATTACAAATTATACTATTTAATTGTTATTTAAATTATTTTATACGTTGTGGGCTAACGTATCTTATTTAGTTAACTTTGATATCTTTCGAGATAGTTAATATTGTGTTGCAAAGATTTTATTTAAATAAGATAATATTGGGATTTAGTGATTATTAAAATATTGGTATATGAGATGATTATACGATTTTCTTCATTTAGACCTAATGAAGCCCTATATAAACTAAACCTAGCCTAAACTAATCCCAAAATTAAACTCTCTCTCTCCCTCTCACGGGTCTCTTCTACCCCACCTCCTTCGATTCCCCTGTCTTCAAATCCTCTGCCTCGGCCAAGCATCAGCAGTAGAGGAGCAACCCGACGACTTTTCGAGCAGTACCGAAGGCGATCGGCGATCGACAACGGCGCGTGTTCGGTGATCGGCAAGACTGTGCAGAGGACGCCGACAATGTAAGCTTAGGCACTCCGCACCGGGGAGCGGGAGGAGCTGCTCCGGTGACCCCAACTTCGATCGACGACTTCGACGATTATTCTCCAGCGAACGTGTTTCGTCATCGGTGAGTTCAATCGTCTTCAATTACTCTGGTTCCTGTTGAGTTTAGGGGTATAGGTTTTATTGTGGAATAGTGATGGACAGTAGAAATATGATGATAGTGATAAATAGTGAACATGTGATGGTCCATGTGTGGTGTGTGTAAGTGACGTGTGTGGGAGATGGGTGTTGTGTAACGTGAGTTTGAGAGGAATTACATATATTCATGGATACAGGATTGTGATAAATAATGGGATCAAATCATGGACGGGTTATATTCTATAGGTGGATAAATAGTTGGGTATAGTAGGAGTTGGGGCTTAACGGAGGTTGATTATTTTGTTAGCAAATTATCATCTAATACTGGGGCACTGTGGTAACTCGGATACTTTACTTCTCTATGTTGACTATCCTTTGTTGAGCTTCGACGTTTGGGATTTATTGCTTAGCTTCCAGGTGAGGGGTGTACACTTAGCTGTTATTCCTTTTTCTCCCACCATTCCGTTATTTAATTATTCTAGCGTTTGATACCCTGCTTCGCATGATTTATAATGTGTGTGATTTTTGTAAATAAAATCCATGTTTTACTAAACGCGTGATTTATGGGGTGCATGACTTTTATTATTCATGCTGGCTGTTTTTTATAAATCATGTTATTGAGTTGTGACTTATCAAATAATTTAATTAATTATAAATCATGTTTTACTAAGCGAGTCCACCATGAGCTGTTTGGTTCTGACCCTCGCGGCCCTACTATGAATTTTATGACCTTGGTTTTAGGGATGGACTCGGGGTATCAGGGTGGTTTTGAGATTTGAGATTGGGATTTTGAAAATTGGATTTTGGTTTTGAGAAAGTTTTGGGGATAGTATGTCCGGTTTTCCGGAGTGACCTCGGCTACGCAGCTAATACCCGTTAGTGACACAACGTTCATAGGTTCATTGATTCATGACAGTTGGACTTGGATGGTACCTTCCAGGTGGTGTATTCTCAGAGGCCAGTTCGGCTTATGCCCATGGTTAAGGTGGGGACCTCTTGTGGTGTTTGGCTGGCACGTTAGCGGTACATAATACGCGAGTATGAGATGTACCCACATGTTTTTATGTGGTAGACTGCGGGTGCTACCGTTGAGTATTTTGTGTGGTAGATTGCAGATGCTACCGTTGGGTATTTTATGTGGTAGACTGCAGGTGCTACCGTTGAGTGTTTTGTGTGGTAGACTGCGGGTGTTACCGTTGTGTATTTTATGTGGTAGACTCCGGTTACTACCGATGAGTTTTGGGATGGTGTTATGGGTTGAGATTTGGGATATTTAAGACCTTTACTGTTTTATGATGTGTTTCTTGTATCACTGCTTCCCTTGAGATTTTATGATGTTTTATGTTACTTCATATCCATTGATTATATTTTATATATGCGTCCTATCATTGGGTTTCTTATGATCGTATCATGTTTTGGCTACGTTACATTGAGACTTCAGTGGACTTGTAATTTCATGTGATGATACGTTTTATGTTATACTTTTGAGTTATGTTTTTATAATATCTCTTCGTATCGTCATTTCGTTGCGAGATTTCTTCCATGGGTATTCCTTATACCCGTGGGATGTGGCCCCCTCCAGTTTCTCCCCGATCACCTCCGTGCTACGAGTTAAGGTGGTCGGGCTTGGTATCTTACGTTTGACTTGGGCCACTGCCACTCCTCATGGAAGTCCTGTTTTATTAAATCATATACTATCATTTGATTTTATTTTGACCCTGTTTACACCCCTAATTGAACGTTGTTGTGCAGGTTAGGTGCTTGCTAGGAGGATGCGGTGGGGAGACGAGTACGTGGCCTCTTAGGAATGTTTTTCAGTAGATGGCGTTTTTCATTAGTAGTTCTTTTTAGTTTGGCTCTTGTGGAATTTGTAAATTGATTTTTAAATAAGAGATGTACCGGTTTGGCTTTTCCTTTTAGTTCTCCTTTGAGTTCACTTGTTCGATGAGATGATTTGGTTTCCACCCTTTTGTGTTTTTATTCCGTTGTTGAGTTGGGAATTTAGACTTGTGCGGTTCGTAGATGTCCACGGGTTGTACGCCGGTTCACCCGGGCTGGGGTGTGACATACATCGTCTACCATATAAAGCCTCATAGGGCGTCATGCCCAAACTGGTCTGGAAGCTGTTGTTGTAGGAGAACTCAATTAGCGGCAGCTGGTCATCTCAGTTCCCCTTCCAATCCAGTGAACATGCCCTCAACAAATCCTCCAGAGTTTGAATCGTCCGCTCCGATTGACCATCGGTCTGCGGATGATAAGTCGTGTTGAAGCTCAATATAGTCCCAAAGGCTTGCTAAAAACCCTTTCAAAACCTCGAAACAAAGCGAGGATCTCTGTTGGACACAATCGAAACTGGAGCATCATGCAGTATCATAATCTCCCTCGTATAGAGTCATGCCAAACGCTCCAAACTGAACGTCATCTTGATCGGGATGAAATGCGTTGACTTCGTGAGCCGATCCACAATCATCCAAACTGCGTCATGGCCATTCCGGGTAGCTAGAAGCCCGGTAACAAAGTCCATGGTGATATGCTCCCACTTCCACTCGGGAATGGGGAGAGGCTGAAGCCTGCCCGCAGGCCTCTGATGTTCAACCTTCACTTGCTGGCAAGTTAAACAATATGACACGAACTCTGCAATCTCTTTCTTCATGCCCCGCCACCAGAAATGTTCTCTCAAATCATGGTACATCTTGGTGGCACCTGGGTGAATGCTCAACCACGAGCAATGTACATCAGTTAACAACTCTTTCTTCAAGTCATCATCACTAGGGATGCAAATGCGCCCCTTAAATCTCATAATCAAATCAATCCCTAAAACAAAATCAGAATCATCTTCACCTCTCAGACTGTCAATAATGGCCTTAAGCTCAACATCATCCCGTTGCAAGCCTGGAAGCCTATCCCGCAGTGTCGGTCTCAACAAAGCTGGCTGACCAAACCATCCACACTATCCTGAACTGGCTGAATCTGGAGCTTCTGATCCTCAATCAGCTGAGGCTGCGGTGTCAAACAGGCTACACTCTCTACTGCTTTTCGGCTCAAGGCGTCGGCCACCATATTGGCCTTCCCAAGATGATACTGAATCATCAGGTTGTAGTTCTTCAGCAGCTCAAGCCATCTTCTCTGTCTCAAATTTAGCTCCTTATGTATGAAGATATACTTCAGGCTCTTATGATCAATGAAAATCTCACATGTCTCACCATACAAATAACACAGCTTTAGAGCAAACACAATGGCGGATAGCTCTAGGTCCTGCGTCGGGTAATTCCTCTCGTGTACCTTTAGTTGACTAGAAGCATAGGTAATCACTCTACCGTGCTGCATCAGAACACAGCCCAATCCCTATAGTGAAACATTGCTGTAGATCACAAAACCACCACCGTTAGTCGGTGGTGACTACACTAGAGCTGTAGTCCATCTCTTCATCTACTCCAAAAAGCTTTTCTCATACCAGATATACGGGTATTTACCCCTGCTTTCATGAACAAGAAGACCGGATAGTTCGATCGGGATGTTTTCAGGCTTGAACCCTGCTTAGGTTGCCTTGCTCGGATGACCTAGCCCGGATGCCTTGCCCGGGTAAATGCATGACCCAACTCTCCACAACTTCCTCATTCACAGGATCATTTTGCAGGTCACATAACCTTGCTCGGGCTTCCTTGCCCGGGGAACCTTGCTCGGGCATCCTTGATCGGGTCAATGCAAAGGAGTCATCTCCTTCGCCAGCTCAGTCAGTGGAGAAGATCCATAATCAGGTACCCAGCCCGGTTGCCTTGCCCGGGTAGCCTTGCCCGGGTAGCCTTGCCCGGGATACCCTACTCGGGTACCTTGCCCGGGTAGGGTCTCTTTGGTAATTCTGCTACCCTCCCAACGTCTATTAATATGGGTGCACCCCCCAAGTTTTCAGGTACGCATTCCCATACCCTTATTTATTGCCTTTAGCTTCCCATCTCCCCCTAGCTAGCTCGGAGCCTTTGCCCGGACCCCTGCTCGGGATCCTTGACCGGGAGACTTGTTCGGACTGCTTGCCCAGGATCCTCTCCCCAAACTCTCCCAAGTTCTTGCCCAGGACCTTGCTCGGCGACCCTGCCCGGGTGACCTTGCTCGGTGACCTTGCCCGGGTGACCCTGCTCGGTTCCTCTTGCTAGGGGGCTTTCACCTCCTTCTTCACCTGCTGACTTAAGCATCGGAGCGGTTTCCCCGAGCTAACACCTCGGGGTACCCTCTGAGGAGTTTGTTCGTCCGTTTCAGGCCATACGAAGTCATCAAGCGCACTCCTTCCCCGAGCCGACCAGATTCCTTTCCAGCCGGACCTTTCTGACCCGATTCAGTTCGGGACTTTGGTGATTACTCTTGGAGATTTTTCCGGGAGTATCACCTATATATATATTATATAAAGCATAAGACATTTTTAAATGTCCCCTCGTGAAATATGTTGAGACATTTTAAGCCATCAGATCGGGGAAAAAAGCAGGAAAGCATATTAGCTGTCAGATCAAAGAATAGTGAGTAATAAAATGAGGTGGGGTGGATAATAAAATGAGGTGAGCAATAAAGTGGGGTGGGGTAATAAAGTGGGATGAAATGATGAGAAAGTGGGTAATAAAAGGGGGCGGTGTTGGTAATAAAGTAGGGGCAGGTTATTTAGACTCCATTCTAATCTCCGTTTTTTTCTAAAATGTGTTGAGACGATCTGAAACGGTAAATACGTAGAAAATGTCATTATAAGGAGGTGATCCATCCTCAGAGTTGAAAAAAAAATATTAGGAAGGGCTTCATCCGAACGTTTTTCGGGCCATTTTGGACCGATTTTGGCACTATTAAGGAAGTACCTTATTCGAAATGATTTTGGACGATCCAACCGTTAGATATGTTCAAAATGAAACCCTATTTGGGTACAAGAAATTCTACCGTAACCCGAGATGTTAATGTAATAAAACAAACTAAAAGAAAACACAAAAATTAAAAACCCTATAAAAACCGAGTGCATTTTGGGCTGAATCAACCCTACCGTAACCCGAGGGGTTAATGCAATCATTTCTTGTTACATTTTGAACATATCCAACGGTTGGATCGTCCATAATCATTTCGGATATGGTACTTCCTTTATAACGCGAAAATCGGCCCAAAATGACCCGAAAAACGTCTGGATGGAGCCATTTCCAATATTTTTTTTCGACGAAAAAAAAGAACCGTCCCATATTTTTCCATTTTCTACGTATCTTACGGTTCGGATCGTTTCAAAACATCTCAGAAAATATTTGATAAATATAAATTTAATAAGTAGTGTCATAACAAGTGTACGTATAACCCCACCGTAGTATATATATGCTGTATGCTTAGTATATATGCCTAAGTCAAACTATTCATGCATACGATGGGACGCCCATGGGCCAATGTTAACACACCGACGGCACGCTGGTATATATATGCTTAGTATATATATATATGCATACACTATACATATGCACGAATGGACCTCTGTTGACCGTACCAAGTAATCAAAATAGTTGGTCACACGCCGCAGACTTGATTGTTCGACCAAAGATCATCCATCGCCCATCAGGTCGTGTGAATTTGGCATTAGACTGAAGTTGTCGTCCAGGTCTTCTACGTCCAGCGTCCAAGGCCGTTGTTGGAGCAGCAAGCATAGCTACATGCGGGCAACATTAAACCGTGGAGTGTTCAGCACGGGGAACAACATATCTACATGCAGAGCAGTTGCCACGTAGCAGTTAATATTAGTAGTGAGCGGTTAATATTAGTAGTGGGTTAATATTGTGTAACCGTCCATATATTAGTATAAATAAGAGCGTTAGTGTAATATTGAGGACAATACAATCAACATCAATGAGAACAGACTCTATCTATTTTTTATCTTAGCCATTAGCCGTATTTTAGGAGTATATTAATTTAGTTAAATCCAAACACCAAACCGAACCCATTTCGGTTATCCGACATAGAGCGGATTCCTTCTTCGGAACCCGATTCCGACGATCGCAGGAGCGCCACTAGCCAATATCCTTTGGTAACGTCAACAACTGGTGGTATAAAAAAATTATTCGGCATCTCATGTCCGCGAATCAAACAAGTTTAGGAAAACAACACATTAGTATAAATAATCATCAATTATTACAATCCCCTCCTTATCCCTTATTATTCCATATCCCACATTTTCTAATCATGCAATCAAACTCATCCAGAGTATTGCCCCCCTTTACTCCATAACCTGAGTTTGAATATTGGTTGGGTTGCTAGTGGTGGTGGTTGGACTGCTGGGTGGGGGGGTGGTTAATTGGTGGGTTGCAATGGTGGCTGGGCTGGTGGCGGGCTATGCTGGTGGTGGGGTGGTGGGATTGTGGTGATGGGTTGGGCTGGTGGCGGGTTGGTGATGGTGTGGGCTGGTGACGAAGGTGGCGGTGGTGGGTGGTGGTGGGTTGGTGACAGTGGTGGCCGGGCTGGTGGACGGTGGAAGAAAATTATCCCATAATTTTATGTATAAAACAAATAAATTTATAAAAAAAACAGCATATTAACTTGATTGACATAACTAATTCCTAATTATTACAATCCCTCCTATCCCTTGTGACAACCCGACCCGTTTATGCATATAATGGATAATAAAGATTATGTGCAAGTTTAAAATCAATTTTGCAAAGACTTTTGTATGGTAAAAGGGCTGGCAGTGTGGTGGAATGTGTATTGGAATGTGAGAATGTCTGGCCGTCTAGCTTTGCCAAGGTGTTGGACCGTCTTCAATGGCCATCTAGCTTGTTAGAGCATCTCCACCAGTATATATAAATTTGTAGCATCTTTCTCACTATTCACATCATCAACTCTTTAAATTTTCATTCATTTTAAAAATTATTACACACCACTCTCACTTTTCATCCGTCACATCATTACACATTCTCCAAAAAATTCTAAATTAATTTAAAATTACTATCCATTCACTCCAAAAATCATTACATAATCCCTCTCACTATTCATCCACTCATATTTATATCCACTCCAAAAACTCCAAAAATCATTACACAATCTTTTCACTATTCATATATTTTAAAAACACCAAAAAAAAAATTTGTGTTGGAGATACCCTTAGAATTGTAG
>JAOWBR010222485.1:0-17489 GCA_028571145.1 Dionaea muscipula
CCCCTACCCCACCGCCACCCCTACCGCCCACCGTCACTCTTTCTCACCTTACCCCCACCTTTTTTGATGTGACATCTATGCTAAAATATTTTAAAACTCCATCCTCATTTATAATATAGATAATTAATGTAAGTTTCAAAAAGAAAAAATAATAAGAAACCATATATTTAAATCTATCTAAAAATATAAGAGACATGCAACTCTATCATACTCAAGATATCATAAATTTCGACAATTCACACCCTCTCTCGTCGGTTTTGGTAAGGTTTTTGATTTGGGTATCAATTTGTTGCCAATTTCATTTCGTCGACAAACCCGAAGTACGACTGTCATCTTTTCGTACATCTGCCGCCATCAATAGATTCGCAAGGGGATGCTGGTTGCCGTTGTCCGCATCGTTCATTATCTCTCGAGAGCTTTTTTTATTGATTAGATGACTTCTAAGTTCTAACAGTTTAATTTGTGTTTTGAATATTGATGAGAAATGACAACTGCAGAGGAGCAAAAGTCCAGTCCGAAAGAGGCAGACACCCACTGAAGAATCGACAATTTTCCTCGAGAGTGGATGTCGAGTGAAAATAGAGCGGATGTCCGCTTGCACAAAATTGAACAACAGTTAGGTGGTGGATGTTCGAATATGAAGTCTTAACAAATTTTCTAAGAGCATGTGCATCGTAGAGTGCAAAGAAGGTGCATCAGCTATTTTTTTCTTTCATACGATGCATAGGAAAATGCATTGATGCATGAGATTGTTGGAGAATGCACCTAAACAACTCGGTGTCCGGTGAAGTATCCCTCTTTTCATTACTTTTTCTGACAAAAATTGAGTGCTAGGTCCCACAAATATCAACTTTTAGTTTTTAAACTGTTATTTTTTTGAAATGGATAAATTTTTTAAAGGATACATTGCAGGTTCTTTTCAAACAACTATATTTGTTAACGTATAAATTTTTAAAAATGACTAAATTTTATTTTTTGCAACAACTATTTTCATCCCAATATCTTTTTATATTCCATTTCCAATATTGCAGTTTATGATATGTAATTTTATCTTTATTTCCATTCATATACTTTAATAATAATAATAATAATAATAATAATAATAATAATAGTAGTGTTTGAGTTGAGAGAAAAAAATATGGGTATAGGTTAAGTAAGAAAGAGGGGCATGAGATCATTTTTTGGGATTCATTATTGTAGTGTAAAATTTAATTGAGGTACATCAAGTAAACAAGTAGCGTAGATGATGTGACATATAATAAAAATAAGAGAGAGGGATCATGGGCCTAGAGGTCTTTATTGAAGGTTAGGAATCTACTAATCAAACAGCTACTTCTGCAACCGATTGTCATGAGGACTGGTGTGATCTCTATCCCTGAAATCTATCGTTTGCTGCATGGAAAAGGCCCCCAAGATGCTTGGTGGAAACTGATTTGGGCTGCCGACTTACAACCCAAGGCCAGCTTGACTCTTTGGCTTGTTTTCAAGAGAGAAATGAATACTATGGATAGACTTAAGAAGATGGGACTCCATATCTCAGACTCATGTGTTCTATATGGGTCTGCCTCTAAATGTTGCTCTCATTTGTTCTTCAGATGCTGCTACTCATCCAATGTTATTGATCGACTATACCAGGAGGTTCGGGTCCCTTAAGTTGCTCGAAGATGGGAGGATTGCCAAGTTTGGCTGCTCCGTTTTGCATTAGGTAAATCTAGAAATGCTATATTAAAGAAGAAGATTTTTGGGGCTGTTGTTCAGGTCCTTTGGTGGGAAAGAAATTACAGAGTTTTCCACCATGATAGGCATGATATTGAGTATACTGCACATAGAGTCTTAGAGATATATAGAGCATTCTGAGTTGTTTGGAATGCTGAGATTTTGGTTGTTTTTCTTTTTACCAGTACAGTGGATGTAAAGATGTGGAATTCTTGATAATAATAATTGAGTAGGTTTCGTTAGAAAAAAAATAAATAAATAAAAAAGAGAAAAATGGACCTCACTTTTAAGTTTAAGGTGCATGAATACACATGCTCTAAAGGAACGTCGAGTCAGCAACTTAGTATGAGGTAGGCCTCCCATATTGCCAACGATCAAATTTCAAAATCCACATGATTCAACGACCCAAATTCATCCAAATCAAATGCAACAGCTATCGGATTATGAGCTAGACAATAAGATTTTGTTCACTCAACTATTCATTTACAATATGATCTTGTTGGGTTGGATGACTCGGGTCGGTTTGGATAGGTTTGATTGGGTTTGGATTATGAATCAAATATCCTAAGAACATCTTTATTTATTAAACGCAGCACCCGAATTTGATGTTGCGTTTAGGGTCAGTCTCATGGATTTGTAACCTTGTTGGATCGGGTGAAAAGTTCACCAATCTTTTCCAGATTCAAATCAAAACCCTAAAACGTGTCCCTCCTCGTTTTCCCTCTCCCCCTCCCCCTCTCCCTCTCCGGGCAGCTCACTATCCATCAATCCGCAGCTCTATAGCCATCCGCAGCTCTAAACCCACCAAACTTCAAACCCTAATCCACCTCCAAAATCTCATCCCCATCATCAATTCCTTCAAAAAAATGGCGACCACAGTGCATAAAACCCCCAAATCGGGAAGACAATCACTGTTCTTCAACGACCTATCCACCCCGGTATCATCTCGTAGGGGGAAGTTCTCGACACCCGGTCAAGCAGCGGCGGTGTCAGCTCTGTGGCGTGAGAATTTCGCGAATTCGGATCTTCCACCGCCGCCAGTTTTCACCCTTGACGACCGATCCGATTTCTCGCCGGAGTCTGCGGTTCCGGACTACCCTTTGTCTCCTGAGGTGAAGTCGGATCCGAGGACTCCGGTTCGGAGTAATAGTAGTGGACGTGGGTTGTCGAGTCCGGGGATGGGCGGGAGGTCGGAGGCGAGTACTTCGTATGGTGGGAAGCGGCAGGATGTGCAAGGTTCCCTGAACTTGAATTGGTGGTCGCCCGGGAAGAGTGCTGGTGAGGTGGATGAGAAGGGGAAGGGTTCACCGGTGGAAGGGGTGGTTCAGACTGGTGCTTTGATTACTCTCCCGCCCCCAAGAGAAGTGGCCAGGCCTGAAATGCAGAAGAGTAGTAACTTGGTTGCTGGCAATCTTGACGAGGAAGAATGGGTTACCGTTTATGGGTATGATTTTCGTGTCCCTTTTCAATTGGTGCGTGAGTACGTGTAACATATTCCTGGCTATTTGTATTCAACTGTTTACCGTAATTTTTTGTATGAATTTATGCCTCGAGTATGTTGGGTGCTCGTAATGATAAATTGGTGCGCTGCTAGCAGCCTAGCAAAGCATCGATGGAAGATGAACCTTGGTTTGCTCCGTTTCAACCTCGATGATTCTCATAGTGAAACAGCTTAGCGAACTGTCAGTCCTTTCCCTTAATGATCACATAAGAGGTTCCACTAAGTGATAAATGATTGTGAACTTGCAGAAGATGATTTGAATAGGTTGATAGGGTATAAAGATGCAATGGTGACAGAAGGGTTGGTTGAGGTTGGGTTCTGTACATCTAGGTGTCTGGCAATGGTTGACGATAACAACAACAAACATAGCCTTTTCTCATGCTACAGGAATTCGGAAACCTCATTCTTCTATCTAACAAAGCTTGGCGATAAAAAAAAAAAAAAAAAGCAGAAACGGTTTTGTGAATGAGGATTCCTATGGCAGACTCCAGTTTATTCGGGTTACATAAGTTATTACATGTTTATTGGTCTGGAAGTTCCATGGTTATATAATCAAGCTTGTAAATGTAGTTTGGTAATAAGACCAATCCACTATTAAGGAGGTATTTTTTTGTACAATTCGGGGCACGATCTGTTGGAAATCTTTCTTAGGGATACTCTTTTATGTGCAAGAGTAGTTGGCTCATTGCCATTGCATAATCTTGGTTTTCCTAACCTGGTATGTTGGTTACTTGGAGCTGTATTTATTTTCTCATTTTCTGTGTTGAGTTATTTTTTTAATTTGTTAATAAGACCCCTTACATTTCCAGATTTCCTCCGGGTGACACCAATTTGGTCTTGCGAGAGTTTGAAAAATGTGGCGTGATCCTTAAACATGTTCCTGGTCCAAGAAATGCTAATTGGATGCACATTCTCTATCAGGTACCTCTTCTTGTCTGTAATTAGTTCTTCTACAGCTTCCTATCTGATTAGCATGTTTGTATATTCAGTCTTATGATGCCATCATCGTTTTGTTTATCATAGTTTATATTGTTTATCTTGTGATGCTACCCTCTTGCAGTTTTTGTTTGTTTCTGATGATGGTTGTACTGATGCTTATCAATACTGTTTGCTCTGATTCTTCGGTCAGAAATGGGGGTGGCACCCTAAATGCTTTATTCAGATATGTTAGGCATAGTAACTCCACAGGCAATAGCAGTAGAGAAAGAATACTCCCCAGGTGGATGCTTAAATCCATCCCCCAAGGTATCTTAATTGTCTAAGTGAGCTAGTGTTAGCAAACAAGTAAGAACAGTCCTCAGAATGCAGAAAATCTAATTCCCAAAGATATCTTCATTGTATAAGCCAGCTAGTAAGCTGCCTGATTATCTTTCCTATAGATGTGCTTAACTTTGTTGTCAAAGGCACTCCTCAAGCCCAATGTTTCAGCCACCCAGAGGCACATGCGCCTACACGAGGCGTGCGCCCTAGGCTCAGGCGTAGTGAAGCACGAGGCGTAGTGAGGCAATTTCCAAGCTTGCAAAAAAAAATGTAAAAAATAAATAAATGAAGTGTCACTCACCCCCTCGACTTCCAGGTTCCAACTCCCCTTCTTCCAGGCTTCCAAGTTCCAAGTTTGTTCCTTTTCTTTCTCTTCTCTCCTTCGTCACTCACACCCCCTCCTTTTTTTTGTGTGCAGACGATCAACTTCTATCTTTTTTTTTGATACTTCAAGATTGTCTCTATGAAGGAAGCCTAATTTAGCAAACTAGGTTTTCGAATTTGTTTTTTTTTTATGAAAAAAAAAATCAAGGACACAATGAAAACGATAATCGATGACACGAAGGGATAAAGCAAGACTTGAAAGACAAGAATCACAAGCACGAAGCAACGACACAAGATTGGAATTGAAGGCACAAATCAAGAACACAAAAGAAACAATGAGATAACTAGGGATGGACAGATAGACACACTTGATCAAAGTAAGCTCTGATACCAATTGACATGAATTCCCCCGACTTGCGACGAAACTCGCTCGAGATTGAATATCCGAGACCATTAATCAAATTAGCTTGAATGGATCCATCACCCAGAGACCTTTTGGGGAATTGACCGAGACTCGAACAAACCGAAGAAAATCAAACTGTGGAATTAATGATGCCACGAACGAATGCTGAAGCTCGATCGATAAGTTGGGTGATCATCTCATATTCTCTCCGATGAGATCAAAAGCTCCAATGGAACTAAAAGGAGGTTTTCCTCTCTGTTTTTCTGTCAAAAGTCGAATATCCCCGTTTACAAACCAACCCAAGGCTTGAATATCAAAACCTAACAAAAACATGTTTTCATTAAAATCTTACGCGCTACTTAATCGACGCGTTGGTTAGACGCCGGTTGGCGACAGTAACTTTGCGCTACTTAATCGACGCGCTACTTAGTCAGCGGCAGAACACAGGCAGTGGTGATTGCGAGGGAGGAAGGGAGCGATGGCGCCTTAGAAGGTGGAAGTGGCGGCGACGACTAAGATGAGTGTGTGGAAGGCGGCAGCGACTCCTATTCTTCGCTATTGCTCTTCTTTTGTTTTGTTTTTTTTGTTTGAAACAATGTAGGGCAGCGTCCTTTTGTTTTTTACACATTTTTCTTTCTTTTGTTTTTTTACACATTTTTCTTTCTTTCTTTCTTTTTAACTTGAGGCGCGCCTGATGCCTAGGTGCGCGCCTAGGTAACACCTCATTGAAGTCGTCTCGCCCCAAGGGTCTCAAGGTGTTTGGGGTGCGCCTTGCGTCTCAAGCACGCCTTTTAAAACACCGCCCGAGCATGAATCTTGTATGGCCTTAGCGCGAGCTCGTGCGACCGGACCAGTGGGAACCCGAGCTAACTCCTCTTCGTCCGATCTTTAACCAGCCACGTTCACATCAACAAGTGTGTGCATAGTTGGATGTCTAGTACATATAGCTTTATTTACTTATGAGTAAGGATGAGTTCGGAGATATGAAGTTAGAGGCTTCTTCTCTTGCTCACTTCTGCTTCAGTTTTTGGCTTTTTGCTGCTTTTCTGTTGATTGTTGCCTATGGATGTGGATTTTTGAGTTCAGAAGAAGCTGGAGACTTTGACAAATTACTAGTTTTCCATACCAAATTTGTAGCAGAGTTGAGGAAGTTTCTTAGTAATTGGGGTTTGAGGTATGACTATTTAAGCCAAATTGGGGAAACTATTGACAAGAACAGACTTTTCTTTGGACCCGAGAGAAGGGAAACATGGATCTGAAGGAAAGAAAATATGAAATTTCTTGGCCCTTATGTTATAGGTAATCGAGTCCATTAAGCTCAGTTAACCTGCCTCCTTTTCACCCCATTCGATCAGGGGCCTTCAACCTGACCCATGCTTTACTGAATGAGAAAATTGAGGGATACAAGGCTTTGATGAACTATAGATGACCTCTCTTTGTTGCACTGTGTAATGTTTACAGTTTACCTGTATCTTATAAATGAGTTCAAATCTTCAGAGCTGTTTGTGCTACTATGAGGTTGACTATCATGGTTTACACATAGGGGGGATGATGATGATGCAATTCCATGCGATAGATCAACCCCCTTACCCCCCACCCTGGGGTCAGGCTGTTGCACTAAGTAGATTGGTGTAAATATTATTCTTCGTCTCCTTATCTTCACTCAGCTTGCTGTTGGCATGTAGCTAAGGGGAGAGAAGGGATAGAAGAACAAAGCAGGAGGAGAAATTTTACCGAACCATAACCAATGCATGAATCATTCAATTATTTGTAACACTCAACCCCTGCATTGTTGTTCCACATAACCTTCAGGTTTGTCACACATAAGCTCTACAAACTTTTACCCAAGTACCACATCTAGTTTCCGTTGAAGGTCGACCATCTCTGCTCTGTGTCGCCAGGAATGTCTCATTAGCGGCTTGAAAATTTTAGATGGTTGAACTTATGGGCACTTCAGAAAAGAGTCCCCTTAATTATGCATCGGCGGTACGGTACAGTACAGCCATCAGGAAGTATAACGAATTAATGATAGGTCATCGGTGCCATAACGGATATCCAAAAGGCAGACATATTTTTGGCCTTGTCATGTCGGCCTTCTGAATCCGTTGGAACCGTCGAGCTGTTTCCTAATGCACTTCCCTTGAACTAGGTGGTGATTGAAAATTTCAAGTGTTGGGTGAAAGGTATCTGCCTTTGATTATGTATATGAAAGTACACATTTGCAAGTTTCTAGAACCCAAAGGCAACTGTGGTTGGTGTGGTTTAGTGCAATGAAAATTTGATCTGTGAAACGGGTGAAGTGTTTGAGCTGAGTTATTGATGATGCATAACACTGAACATGTTCTAATAACTGCAGTCATCGTAATAATTAAAGTAGTCAGTACATTTCTTATTCACTAGAAATTCTGGTATTCTATTTTTTATCCCTTGCTTCATCGTCTTCAAGTCTGCTCTTGAAAATGATGATTCCTAGGAAAGCATAGGCCGTCATATATCCAGTTTGAGAAAGCTGATGGCTGCATTTTGACGGTCCAACTTTGTACTTGTTTTGTCATTTCCTCTCTGCTTCCGTGGTTGCTGCGAGAGTTGCTGCTTTATTAATGGTCCTGTGCTGTAAATCAATGTTTATTCATCAGTTTAGTTCCCATGTATGCAAAATTAGGTCGCAATGCGCATCATTAGTCCCGTTGTTCAAGTCACCGATGCCTTCTCTTTTTGTGCAGAATCGGACTGATGCCCAGAAAGCTCTCAGAAAGAACGGAATGCAAATCAATGGAGTTCTAATTGTGGGTGTGAAGCCAGTTGATCCATTGCAACAGCAAGTTCTGGGTGATAATAGGATTAGCAATCAAGGTTTCATGACTCTACCCATCCCATCACCTAGTCGCAGTTCCGAGGCAGCTCCTTCAAAACCAACGAAACCGTACTATCTCCCTAACGGGACTAGCAGCATTGCAAAGCAGTCAGCAGGTGCAATTGCCTCCCCAGAAAAGTCTGTGGTATCCAAGATCATGGATTTAATGTTCGGCCTCTGAATCCCCCCTCTTTCTCCCGAAGCATATTTGTAATTGGGTCATGACCAGCATCTGCTAGACCGAGAGGTGGTCGATTTCTAGCCCTAAAATCGACGATCCATTTTGTTAAATACATCGTGAAGGATGGAATGACATTCAATGTCTACATTACAACTTTGTGATTCCTTATCTATCACGGGATTCGTCGTGTTTCCCATACTCATACCCTGTTTTTCTTTCTCTTTTTTTGTTTGTTTGTATTCTGCAGGGTACAGAGGAATCTGAACCTACTACTTGAGAATTTTACCTAGAAGAACAGTGGTTGTATTGATGCAGTTAATGTCATGAACCACCACTGACTTTGGTTGGATACTATCATTCAATTATCTCTATCAATGCAAATTCAAATATTATTCTTTGTAAATTGTAATGATACTCTGAGCTTGGTTGAACAGACTGCCATTCTTGTATGAACTAATTGACTTGTATCCTCTTCGTTGTTGTAGACAGTTGGACTACAGACAAAAGCTCGTCTTTTTTCTTTTCAGATTGTTTGACAACAGATTGAATGTTCTCTCCATGGTGAAAGTACTGTCTTTGTATAGACGGAGACCATTTTCTATATATTTTATGTTTTATTAACTGCTCAATAATTTCATCCACTTATATAATTAAGCTCAATTCAATAATGGATCTAACATTAACATGGGTCAGGACACTTAGATGTCTTAAAGCAAACATCTAAATATTTGCTACACTAACGACTAACCCAACCAAAGTCTATTTCTAGTGTGGACCATCACAATTCATAAACTGTGGGCGGTGTGAATCTTTATTTTTGAGGTCCTTCCTGTTCGTTTTTTATGATTTAAACCGTTGTGTATTTAAAACGTGTTTTAGTGGTCTTTGCAAAAAACCAGCAAGAAAAATATTCGGAAAGAGCATCTGATCACTTTTTTTATAAAATCATTGGATAAAAATTTATCAAAAATTGATCGAATAAAACCTTTTTTGGTCACAAATAAGTCTAATCATCCAAGTTTAGTCACCCAACCAATACAGAAAAAAATCGATGTTGTAGTCTGAATCTGGAATCATGGAAACAAGAGAACAACTATTTGAAAATCCTTTCTTTAGTTGAGGAATAATACAGCGGCAAGAGCACCTGCAACGCATAATTCATAGTATAAAGTTGATATAATTTCGTTAACAAACAAACTATGCTGCATTGTGCATTTGAAGCTCATATGATTTGAATGACCAGTGGCGAGCTGATAAATGGCTCAAGATTTGCATCAAATTAATGGCGGTTGCCGAACAATTTTCACCCTAAAAAATCAATTTACCGATCTCAATCACATGACGCACCCAACACAACATTTTCCCATTGAAGCACCCAAAAAAAAAACCCCGGGAATCCAACATTTGGGTTTGTCGTTGTCCCACACAAGAAAGCAACAAGCCTAGGCCGACATTTTCAACCATCTGTTGTTTGTTCCCTCTGCTGCTGCAGCTGAGGCTGAGGCTGAGGCTGAGATAAAAGCAAAAAAGTCACAGCACTTTGAGCCCATTTGAGTTTCCTTTCCTTTCCTTTCCTCAGAGCTTTTGTATTGTAGCAAAAAAAGAAAGAGAGGGGTTTGGTTTTCCCTGACGATGAACGGAGAGGGAAAGCGGGTTGGGGAAGTGGGCGTACAGCTGCCGGAGACAAAGTTGCCGTCTGCTTCTCCGGCAATGGAGTCCGGGACCATGAGTGGGCCACTGGTGTCCTCGACGACTTCGTTCCGGAGATCTGGCCGGAAAATGCCGCCGACGATTGACGTATTGCATGCCGTGCTAAGGCTGTTGTGCCTGGTCACTTCATTGATTGCAGTCTCCCTCATGGTGACTGCTAAGGAGGCTTCCACTATGTCTCTTTTTGGGTTTCAGCTCCCCATTTCTTCCAAGTGGTCTTTTTCTGACTCCTTTGAGTAAGATCCATTTGCCTTTGCCTTGTTTCTGACCCTTTTTGCCTGTCAGCTTTCTAGTGCTAGAAAAGGGAGGTGGTTTTTTGGTGACACATTTTCTTCTATGGTTCCCTTTTGCTTGTTGTTAACTTCAATTTCAGGGTTGGTGAGCTACAAAATTCTAAGTGCCTCTTCCCTCTGCTTGTTAGCTTTGTTGATGTTGACTAAGAAGATGGGATTTTTAAGTTGCCATTTTTAATTTTGTGCTTTTTGCTTGTTGCTAGCTTCACTTACAGCATTTTGGTTGTGGCTAAACTGTGTTTTCAGCTTGCATGAGCTAAACACCAGGGATTGTTTCGGTTACCCATTTGCTTGATTGGTAGTAGAATTGCAGTATTTGTGTTTTTAGGCTGAAGGTTCCAATTCTTATAGTTCAAAGATACAAAAGGGTGCTCTTGAAAAAGGGGATTGGTCTGGTCAATGGTGTTATTAGTTGATGTGGGTTTCTGGTGGGTCCTTTATAGAAAAGATTACTAGCAGTCATAATTTTTGGGCATGTAGATGTGCATGGCAGCACCCACTGCAGAATTGTGCCATGGGGTGCAAACTGTGTTTGTTAGTTAGCCGACAGTCAACGTATTAAAATTGTTGATTCTCATGTGCATGTATCCTATTAATACGTGTGGTCGCCCAACCAGTGGGAAGTGGGAAGTGGTTGTGTTGTTGTTGTTGTTGGAGCATTGTTGACTCATGTCATGTTGAGGGCCTTCTATCTAAGCATGTATTTAAATTGTGTTTTGTTGAAGGTTGAATCATGGGGTAGCTCATGGTTGAGTTCACCATCATTATCATCTACACCTTTTCCTATTAGGTGGGACTGACCACATGTATCTCTACTTTCCAACTTTGGGTATCTTGAGTGTCGGTCATGGTAAGTTGTGACATCTGAAGGTAATTTTTAATCACTTCACTCCATGTTATTTCCCACCCCCCCTCTCCCCAATCATTTCTCCCCTTCTTACTAGTGCCTCATTAGGTTTATGTCAAAAATGTCTTGTGATACTCCTAGCTGGTTTGCGGATTTTATTACTTGTCCTTGAAGGTACCCATCATCTGCCACAACATATACATCTCGGCTACATCAAATCTTTGGATATGGCTCTTCTTTACAACCCAACATTCTGATCGATACACTAAAGCTAGTTTGATTACCATTTTATAAAATTTACCTTTTAACTTCAAAGAAATTCTCTTATCACATGCAACTCTCAAAATGCTTCTCCATTTTTGCTACTGGACCTTTATCTAGGTTTGACATCATCATCGATATCTCCATCATCATGGATAAGAAACAGTACTGGTCATATGTAGACTCCAACCATCAATATTAACTTGAGCATCATCTAGCGCGGCATTACTAAAAGCACACCTCAAATATTCAGAGCGTAGCACGTATGTCACACCAAAGCACACCTCAAATATTCAGAGCGTAGCACGTATGTCACACCACCACAATAACATAAACCTATACGGAGACCAACCCCAAAAACGAGAAAAACAGGGAAACAACCAATATGACAACAATGATCAATCCACTAGAAAGAGAGCGAAATATAAAGGGTAATCCCACAGACGTTCGCTAACAACCACAAAGATTCAACTTATAATGAATCTAACAAAACCCTAGCGAAACAAAAGAGAAGAAAACCCTAATCGAAGGAGAAGCACCACACAAGGAAGAGAAACCCGCTCCAAATAATCTCCAAACCACTCTTCCGGATGATCTCTGTGTCTCTGGATATAGTTGGTGTGTCTCTCTCAACCTCTTTGTGGTTCACAAGTTATGGAGGCAGCCACAATACAAAATAACCTAAAAACAAATATTTACGCAAAATTCGGTCGCCCATCGGGCGCCTAACACGGGCCTTCAAAAAACTTCGACAACGGATGTCCGCCGACAGACACCTGTCATAAACCCATCGGGTGTCTATCGGACGCCTGTTAGGCCCCGTTGGGTGCCTTTGCGAAACAGAAACTCTCCATCGACACAAGGCAACCCATCAGACACTTGCTCCTCTCCATCGGGTGCCTAAAACTGCCATTGGAAGCTCAAATGCAGGAAAAACAAAGCTAGAATGGAAGTTGTATTTCATAATTCTCCATCTCGACAACATGCTAGCTCACATACTCCTACACCAAAACCAAAGACAGACACCAACATCCAACAAAAACAAGAACACAAGCAAAAATGCCACAAACGAGCCAACGGCTCACAAATGTCCCAACCGGGCCAAATCAAGCTAAACAAGGACGAACTCCAACCAAGCCAATACAACGAAAAACACCAAAAAAAACACGAGAGTTCAAAAGCTAACAGATTCCACCACCAGGGATAAAATCATGCCAAATGAGACCTTCCTGCAAAACTCAAACACCGAGTAAAATCAGGGAACTCCAAACCAGAAATGCCAAAATCAAGGTCACAAACCAAACCAATACCGGGCTCCAAATCAGAAATGGTACTATGTGCAAATGCGCAAATTGCGCTAGCCTGAGAACCACGCTAAATTGGTTGATCAAACCCACGTCTCGATCTATTAGACACATCACTAAAATTGACCCGCTCTCCGGTCTGATCAACTCTAGTTCTAACGGACCGAACTGACTGCATCGTAAGTAATGTGGATTGACCTGCCCAAACTGTGGAAGTGACTGAAATTGACTCCACCTCAAACTATTCTCTCCTTGCCTAAATCCATCACAGCTCTCCGAACCCCACCTGAAGTGAAACAACTTGAGAAAGATGCCAAAACTGCACCCGAACCAATCACTATACTGTCTATCAAATGGTGTAAACCATAGATCTTCTGACCCTTCATCACAACGTGGCACCCCCGTGACAACACCGAAAGGCACCACCACAAGTAGACCGATTATACCCCTTGTCATCTAAAACTAAAACTGACTCATCAAACTTCCTCACCCGAATTGCTCTCATCTCAAGAATCTTACAGACTAAACCATCTCCTATATAAATGAAAACACCATCTAGCACAACTCTGTAGGAAACGAACCACTTCCTGCGGGGAGTTATATAGAAAGAACAACCAGAGTCAACATCAACATCACAATCCTAGGTAACAACCATCAACTCTGCATTATCACTATGTGAAACTGTCATGCATACCAAACATTGTTTCTCATCAACAAATTCAGTCTCAACTGTATTTCTCTTACAGTTACCGTCGCTCCTCTGCTCAAGCTTTCAGCACTCAAATTTCATATGCTCAAGCTTCTTGCAGTAATGACAACATACTCTGCTCATATCCCGAAGCCTAGAATTGGAGCGCCTCAATCCACTGCGGCACTGCCACTGTCACCCCTACGGCTGATATGGTCATACTCCACATGTCTACCTTGACTAAATAGACCTTCATCACTACCAGTCTGTGGCGTAAAATCCTCCTCAATGGTCTTCACAATATCTAGAGATATCAGCTGCTCCAACACCTTATTGTAATCCGCATTCTGCATACTGTGCAAAATCTAATCTGTAATCAAAGAATAAGCAGGAGCCAAACAAGCTAACAACAATGCAACTTTTATCTCATCGGCAAATTCAAAACCAATATTGGTCAAATTTCTAACTGCAACATTAAACCTATCCACATAAGCTTGCACAGATTCCTCGCACTTCATTTCCACTTGAAATAATTGCATTAACAAATGCATTTTACTATATACCGACTTGTCCATATAGGTTTCTCTAACTTCTTCCACAAATTTTCCGCTGACTCTTTATCTTAAACACACCTCAACACATCATTAGACAAATCAAGACGGATGGTAGCTAACGCTTGCTTGTCTATGGTAACAAATACTGCAGCTGTTTTGTCAATATTAGCAGCAGGAGCAATCGTTCCATCAACCCTTCTTTCACAAGGACAGAGGTCAAAGAGCAAAGTTCTCGGTTCGAGAGAATTTTTCAATCTCAAACTTAGCCATTGAAGAAATCAACACTAACAATAAAAGTCCTCAACAAGGCAAGACAAATCCAAAACATCCAGAGAATCCAAAATACAATAATTAGGGCAAACAGAAATCAAGAAATTGAAACCCTAATCTTGAACTGAAACCTTAATCTTGTATGAACCCAAAACCAAATCAAGAGATACGCTGTGATACCATTTGTTGTAATCCTGACCTCCAAGAGTAGCACGTATGCCACACTACCACAATAACACAAACCTAAACGGAGACCAACCCCAAAAACAAGAAAAACACGGAAACGGGCAAAACACAAATCCAATACGACAGCAGACAATCAATCCACTAGAAAGAGAGCGAAATACAAAGGGCAATCCAACAAACATTCGCTAACAACCAAAAAGACTGAACCTTTAATGAATCTAACAAAACCTTAGCGAAACAAAGGAGAAAAAAACTCTAACCGAAGGAGAAGCACCACACGGGAAAGATAAACCTGCTTCGAATAATCTCTAAGCCACTCTATCGGATGATCTCTGCGTCTCCGGTGTGTCTCTCTCAAGTTATAAATGTAACCACAAAACAAAATAACCTAAAAACAAATATATACGTAAAATCTCGTCGCCCGTCGGGCAGCTGACACGGGCCTTCAAAAAACTTCGACAACGGATGTCACAAACCCATCGGGCACTTGCGCTAAACAAAAACTCACCATCGGCACAGGGCAACCCATCAGGCGCCTGCTCCTCTCCATCGGGTGCCTTGATATGCTGCTAGAAGCTCAAACGCAGGAAAAACAAAGTTATTGGGTGCTTTGAATTGCTGCTAGAAGCTCACACGCTGGAAAAACAAAGTTAGAATGAAAGTCGCACTTCAGATAGATGCTGGTTGATTTCTGCTGTTATTTTGATGCCATGTTTTTCTTTTCAAGAGGTGCTTTAATTTTCACGCTGTTTGTGACGGTGTATGTAGGCTATGCTTTTAAAAATTTTGTCGTGGATGAAATGGAACAGAACTTTGGAAATAGGTTTTGATTGTTGGGTAACATTTGAATAGCTAGAAAGAACTTGAGAAGCTTTGGTTTCTAGATGTTTCCAGCTACAATTCTATATATTCTTGTTCAGCAGGATAATTGAAGATCAGATCTAGAGAAGAAAATTCACTATCTGAAAAATTGTTACAATCATATAATTTCTTTTCTCGCCATAAAACTCTTAAACTTGAACAACATCAACTCTCACCTTACATAAGAATTTGACTTAAGAGTCAAAATATACTACTAAAGCTTTTCACTGGGTGTCCTTAGCCAAAAAGTAAGCGTTCTTTTATATGTTTCAAGTTTCACTTTTTTTTTTTCCCCTCTTATCTGATATGGAATAAAACCAAAGGAATAAAAAACCCAACATCCCGTTGGAAAGCTGCTGTGAGGTCTTGCGTCGTGATCTCTATTATCATTTTTTCCTCACGGTTGTCAAGTCACCGACCTCATGAAGGGGATGATAAAGTATGAAGGAATTGTGATGTTCCTGCCTATAATTATACACATTTTACATCTTGCTGATTAGTTAACTTGCAACAATATTATGAGCAGATGCTTGCCCCCCAGGTTCTTCATGTCAATCTCTTTAAATTCAGTCTCTTTTGGTGAGTGTTTCATTGATCAAGTATATTGGATTTGTTGATCTTTATTCATGAACAGATATCTAGTGGGCATTTGTGCAGCTGTTGCAGCTCATTCCTTGCTCCAGCTCCTAATTTGTTTGACGAGATTCCGGAACAATGCTCCCGTCATTCCTTCTCGAAATTACGCATGGCTTATTTTTGCTGGCGACCAGGTGACACGTTCAACTACCCTCGATCGGTTAATTTGTATCCTTAAAAATCCTTCTTCGTGAAGCCGTTCCTGTCATCTGTGTCCCATTTGATGTATATTTGATCACGTGAAAAATGTTTTAATTGACACTATTTGCTTAAAACCTATTTATTTATCGAGGATCATATTTATTCAGCACTTGGTATGAACAAAGCAGAGTTGGTTTTCTACCTTGAAAAGTTGGTCAACGGACTCATACAGGACGTGTTTTTTTTGAAGGTATTCGCGTACGCTTTGATGAGTGCTGGTTCAGCGGCAGCCGGTGTCACCAACCTGAACCGAACAGGCATCCGGCATTCTGCTCTGCCAAACTTCTGCAAGCCCCTGCAGAGGTTTTGTGATCGCGTGGCTGCCTCAATAGGATTTACCATATTCAGCTGCTGCTTGCTTGCTGCTTCTGTTGTTCTTGATGTCATTTGGCTGTCCAACTCCTGATTTTCTTTTTCTCCAGATCATGTTTTCGAATTCATGATGATCACTTTTAGCGGAATACTTTCTATGTATTCTCGAACTGGAAGTAGTTGTAGGATCCCGCTTTCTGCTAGTAGACAGACATGAAGCCGAAGCTGATGAGATTGCTTAATTGCTCTCTTCTTTTTCAACAAAAATCGGTTATTGCTTTGGCCCGAGCGCACTTAAAAGCTCATGATTTATGACCGTTGCAGTAACATGGACTCATTAATCCCAATTACTTTGCTCACACGTCAGGTTTGCGCAATTTTTAATTTTTTTTTTAGGAAAGTTGGAAGATCGAGAGTTAATTTACTTTTTTCATGGATGAATACGGATGTTTACTAATTCTGTTTTGAGCATTTATTATTTATTTATTTTTATTTTTTTAGAAAAATGGGAGTATGCTCCTGTTTTTTGTGGATTAAAACAGGACTATACTGTTGTATTTCTCCATAAATAACGGGAATATACTCCTATTTTTAGAAAAAAAAATAAAAAAAGATAAATTTGTGCACACCTTTATTTTTGCTGGTTTGAGTGAGTTTAAATCCGAATTCAATTTTTGAGTCGAGTTTGTTGTTGGTCGCCGAACATGAATCCCACTTTCTCTCTAACTGGGAACTTGACCAACAGATGAAAAAGAGAAACAATAGTCTGCAACAGATCTTATGCAGGCCTACCAGGGCACGTCGACCACTAGTCAGTTGACATCCACCACCCTCCGTATGTTTGCATCTCCCACGGTGACTGGAAGAGTGATTCCACTCATGGTCATGACCGAGTGGCCGATGAAGCCATTCAATGGGGTCTTGATTGGCTTGAGTTCGCCGACTCTCAGGTTCAACACCGCCATCAAATGCTTGTAAACATTAATGTTATACCGGGAAAAATACGCCACGTACGTGCGTAGCCGATACTAGGACACGTGGAGGAATTTGGACTCAGCCACCATCACGTAGACGAGTGACGTGGAGCAACCTAGCGTACGCATGACCATGCATGGACCAACCTGCCG
>JAOWBR010222596.1:0-17487 GCA_028571145.1 Dionaea muscipula
AATATGAAGATCTCATGCATGAATAACATAAGAACATGCCGTCACAACCCAACATGATGATCACACATCAACAAGAAACATGGGAGAATAAGGATGACAATGACATGTATCATACGACTCCAAACATGCCTCATATCAACCATATGAATACTAGGTACATCTAACACACGTACACCCAACACACATGTATCATTTGCCAGCAAGTTTCACGACAAGGGGTCCCCGCCACACCGTACGAGTAAATTGGAATGGCGTCCGAGAATACTACCATACATAGACATCGTCCAGGTCGAGCTCATGACCTATAGACATTGTGACACACGGGGATGATAACCCGTGTGGCCAGAGCTACTCTGGGCTTAACATGTCAAATATCACCTCAATAATACTCTAACAGGGATGATAGCCCGTTAAAGTATGTCTCATAGGCTCAATTCCCACCTTACACAATCCAACCAAATCCAAGATGCTAAGTCCACACAACAACAATACTATCATGCCAAATGAATGACCATGAAGAAAAGATAATGTAGACTATCACAACATGCACAATTCATATTATACACAAACTATGACAACCAATAACATCATGGATAGATGGACAACAAGGGTAACGAAGGTGGAAGGAGAAGTAGATAGGTAAGTGTACACCCCTCACCTCGGAAATGTTGCTAGCACGCTAGTTGCGGATGATCACACCACCACTGCGCGCTACGTCACAACCTATCAACCAAAACGATGAAGAAAACTCACTAATGAGCACAACTATGCACTAAATAATGTGAAACGGATCACAAAGTACTTAAACGATGCACTAGGACGCTCCACACACATCCCGTACACAACGGCCATCGAAACGTGGCTGAAACGAGTGGGTATGGCCAACCTGGGAAGAGCACGACCGTGCCCGTGGGCACGGGCACACCCGGACTGGCCGTGTTTTCCCCTGTTATTTTTGTGCACACGGCTGAATAAAAGCACGGCCGTGTTTCCTCCAAACCAAGCATAGAGAATCCCGATACACGGCCATGTTCTCCAACATGGCCGTGTTTGCTCCAGAAAACGGGCAACTATGCACAAAATCACCCAAATCATCCTCAAATCGAATCCATCCAATCTCAAACCAATCCCACATGGTTCTAACACATTTGGAGGCATGAATGAGCATCAAAACATGTCCTAACATGCCTCTAAACATGATTTAAACATGCTCATGATTCAAAATCCGAAAATCACTAGGAAATCCCCAAATGTCATCCAAATACTAAATGACCATAGATTCTCATGCAAATCAACTTCCCCAACACCCCATTGACATGCTCAACCCTTCAATCAAAGCTACACACCAAGGATTTGGACTAAACTTGTGAAAACAAGTAGAAATCTCACCTTGGGGATGAAGAGCTCAAACCACAACCGAATGGGGGATGGATCTTGTTCTCCTCTTGCTCTTGATGACGAAAATCCCCTTCTCCAAGCTCCAAGCTCAAGATTTGGCCTTCAATGAGAGGACAGAAGTGATGAGGAAGAAGAGAAAATGGATGAGGGAAGGGGGAGAGAGAGTCGGCTGGTGGGAGAGAAGCATGAGGAATGTGGGGGTTTGCAAGGGGCTTTAGGGGTTTTAAAATCCCTAACAAGACTTAAGGGTACATGGGTAATTTTTCATGTCTCTTAATTCAGCCCAAAATGTAAAAAGGAGCCCTCTAAGTGCCACAAGTGAGACTTGAGCCCATGCTCAAGCATAGCACATCCCATGTTCTCCCACCATCAAGCCAAGTCAATTTATCTTAAAACCAAAATAACTCAACTTGACTAAATGTCACAAGCGAAATCCGGTCCATTTGGACGAATTATCACAATGAACGTCTACTCGAGAAAGTTAACAAAAGGTTGGATCCTGAAGATTAAGCAAATCAGTGATAATCTAATACTATCGGTAGTAATGTAATATTTTCAAGATGGTATAGTCTGTCAATTCTTAATAATTAGTGATTTACTATTTCACTTTTTTATTTACTTGATAAAATGAAATATAAATAATTACTCAAAAAATTAATTAAAATATTATTAAAATTTCTTTTGGTTCGCCTTTTATTGCATATTTAGAAATAATGTGATAAAATATTACTCAAAATTAATATTTAAAATATTATGAATAAAATAATATATAAATTGAATAAAATAATGTAGCTGGATAAACTAATGTGATGAGATGGAGTATCAAAAATATGATATTCATTGAAAGGAAGAGTATCATGTTGAATATTAAGTGAAGAGAGAATTTAGAATAGTGATATGAGATGAGATGATACTCAAATTGGGTATCTCCCATTGTACTTAGTCTAAGCAGATGATATTGGTGGTTAAGTTACCTGCTCCTCTTAATCTCTTTACTTTTTCAAAGTTCGTTGAAAAACTGAATTGTAGGATATATTATACTTTTAGATAAAGTAGGTTTTAAATAGTGTAGCCAATGCATTTTTTCTTCTTCTTTTCCTTATTTCCCGTAGCCTAGCTTTCATATAGGAATTTTACTTAGCTTTTCCATCATTGTAATATAGCATAGTTTTTTTTTTTTTATAGCTTTAATTATCTTTTTATGTTTTATGTTTAACTTCCCGATGTTTTTATGGCTTCTTCCTTTTTGTATATATTTAAGGAGATCTATGACTTTTTGTTCAGGGAAAAAAGAAATTGGAGAATAATATTGAGTTATTTTAGAAAAAGAAAATCTCCTCCATTGAGTTTTCTACCATACTCTCTCCTTATTTATCTCTCTAATTCGTCTAAGTATGATAAGACTTATTCCGATATAGTACCTACGAGCAAAACAAAATTTCAAACAACGAATAAGATTTTAGGATGAGGTTGTTCGGAAGAAGGGTGCGGTGACGGTTTCTCTCGATAGATGTTTTTAATTTTTTTTTTCTTTTTAACACAGTGTTATTTTTCTATCTCCCCTTTTTTGGGTTTCTATAAAAGTCCCTAGGAGGACAGTCGAGCTTCATAGAGGCTCTTGAGAAATTTGGTAAAAAATTAATGTTTGAATGTCTATTTAAAAACTAGAATTCATGAATAGGTCATTGAATTTAGGATCCTTTTTTTAAATAGAAATTCAATCTTTAATTTTTTGTAAATAACCATCTAAACAATTTTTTTTTTTGCAAATAACCATCCGAACTTCGATTTTTTTATTTTTTTGTGAAAAAAAAACCACATACAGTTTGGATGATTATTTTAAAAAAAGTGTGAGTTTGGATGCTTATTTATAAATTTTTTAACTGAAACGTTAGTAAATTTAACTATTTGTAAAAAAAAATTAAAGTTTGGATAACCATTTATAAAAAAATCAAAGTTTAGATGATGATTTAAAAAAAAAATTTGTTTGTTTGGATTTTTTTTTTAAAAATAATTTTCCCTTGAATTTATGCCTAAAAGATTAAGGTTTAATTTTTTGTAATTGAATTTTCTTTATTAAATTACACTATATATTATTATTTAGTTTATAAGTTTTTGACGGAGATGTATTGAGATATCAACTGGATGAACATGCATGACATTTAATTACGGAAGACTAAATTATACACAATCATATGCGCATTTTTAGAAATTTATAAAAACACAGAGAATTAGCCAAACTTGATTGAATCGTTGAAAGCGAAACGAGCCGGTCAAGAATCAGACAAGGAGCCGACTAAATCCACATTACTTGTTCACAGCCAGCGACGTAGTCTTCATCTGGGTCATCCTCCTCCACTGTTCTCCTCTTTATTCATCTCCCTCTCTGTCTCATCTCCCGAATTTTGATCTCCAAGTCACATCAACTTCACAATCACAAATCAAATCTTGATCAGCTTCGATTAAGTAGCTGAGCACGGGAGCTGGCTGCAGTAACCACTTTATAGCTAGCTAGGGGGTAGCATACAATGAGCAGCAGACGACGACGGCCGAGAATCTCGGTGCTTCTTCTGATACTTGTCAGCTTGACTCTGATTCTGGTGGAACGAGCACGGTGTCAAACCGGCGATGCTTCCGCGGCGGCGGAGTTGTTGTATTCAACTGTTTTTGGGGGTCTTACCTCGACCTTTATCGAGGAAATGCAAACTCAAGCCTCCTTCTGCATTGCAAATCCGTAAAGCTCTTCACTTCTCCCTTTCCTTTCAATCTGTTCTTGTTTCTCATCCCTTTGTCCTTCTAATCAAAACGAAATTCGTTTGTTTTTCCTTTCCCGTGATTGACTAATTTGAGTTTCTCTTATTCGTCGAATTTACGTTCAACTGTGGATTATAGTTTTGTTACCATGTAATCACTGTGATCGACTGCTGATTGACGCGATGAGAGGATGACGAAATTTAGTGTGTTTGATATGATGTGCATTTAGACTCTTTGATAAGCCGGAATATGCTGACTAATTGGACTTTTTTGCTTTCTGTAGGACGACGGATTGGAATATGGCGTTCAATTATACGACGAATTTAGAGTTTTTGGCAAATTGCTTGGGAAGTCAAGGTAGGTCTAATTCTAACAAGTATACATCTCATCTCATGAAATAAGAAAAATGGGAAATTGGGTGTTTACATATAAAAATAATTCTTGAGCCAGTTTATCTTTTAGTAGAATTGCTCTATGCTGAGAACTAAAACAAGTGAGATAAATTATGTTTTTTTTTTTTTTTTTTTCTTTTTATCTGTACTCCAGGGGAGATTGAGGGTGAGGTAATTGAACCTGAAACCTATAGGTTGCAAGACCTCAGCCCCTATTGCTATGGCCTCATTGGCTAATTTCTTGCCAAGTTCGTAGCATTTGATTATTCTTAGCCTTATAGTAACTAAACCTTTTCCCCCTTTTGGTTCCCAAAATGAATTGTTATCGAATGGAATCCTTGGTAATTTTTCCTTGACATTGTTTGTATCTTGAAAGAAAAGGCACATAGGTTAAGATGTTAGATTCATCCAATTAATTGAATGATAAAATCCTAAAACTCATTTGATTCAAGAAGATGAAGAAAAAGGATTAAACTGAAGCGGAAGCATACCTGAATCCATTGCTGGAAGTAATTTTTTAGCGGATTTGATCTTCTAGATTGACATTGGTGACATCTTGAAAGAAAAGGCACATAGGTTAAGAATCCAATAGGAGAATGTCAACCCAATTTGGTGGTCCAATTCTGAGAAAAATCAAATATCCAAAAACGAAAAGAATGAAATTCGTTTTTCACTTTTTCTTTTAGGAGTTTGTAATCGAAATTGTTAAGATACAGTTAATATTCTGCGGGTCTTCTATGTTAAGTTTTAGTTTCTTTCACGTGGGTTACTCGACATGCTATCAACTGTCAAAGCCAGTTAGGACTCGGGAATTCAAATATTGCATATGGTTGGAGGAGAGTGTTGCACGGTCACAGTTTAACCAAAGAGGAATTCGTGTGAGGAGACACGTTAACATACAAACAAATTCCTTGGGTCTTGTGTCTTTAACTTCTGTTTTTGGTATGGTGGGTTTCTTGGCTGAAGGAATTTATCTGTTTTATGTCAAGCAATACATTGAGTAACTCCCAAGGGAGTCATGGGACGGGTGACACTCGTTAGCAAGCTCAATTGCTTATGGATATTAAACTTCACTTTGTTTCATTTATTGAAGTTCTACTTTTGTTTCGCAGGAGATGCTCCACGACGACTATGTACAGCGGCAGAGATCAAGTTCTACCTTGATAATGTATTTATACAAGCTAGCTCTGGGGGTGCAAGTTCTTTAATGCCTAACAAGAACTGTAACTTGACCACATGGCTTTCTGGATGTGAGCCAGGATGGGCCTGTGGTGTTGATCCATTAGTGCCTGTTGACTTGGAGAACTCTACATCGATACCTTCAAGGACTTCTGATTGTCAGGCTTGCTGTGAGGGTTTCTTTTGTCCTCAAGGCCTTACTTGCATGATGCGTAAGTCTCTGAGAGTTTATTTAAGGGTTTTTTCTGTTTTGTCCTCTTCCAACAGTTTTGGTTGGGAATTCCGTGCACTTCCATTGGTTGAAACCGTATGTATGCTCAAGTTTCTTCCCTTTATTCATTTTTGTCATATTCTATTGACCACCTAGTGGAGCCAAGGAGTTCAGGGGAGTGGTTCGGTTTTCTAAGGGCCCCATTCCTACAAACTAGAAATTTGGTATTTGTTAAGATCTTGTTGGGCTCAAGGCTCAAGTGCCTGATTTTACAAAAACTAGTGCTACGTTGAAGGAAGACGGAATTGTAGTGGTTCGTAGTTTACCGAGTTCATATGAACTATTTTCTTTCTACGTTAGAGTAACCTACTATGTTGGTACTTCCTGAAGCACTCTTGTATTTTGGGAAGTGGGCAACTTATTTTTTCCTTCTTGAGAGGTTGTATAGTTGGCAGAGAGCATCTTCCCTTTTTCTGGGTACAGTTATTGCATCACTATTAACATTTCTATCTTCTAGCAACCCAAACTTGCTAACCTGAACAATGTAGCTCAGCCATGGTGTCAAGTTCCTCAGCGAAGCCCTGCAGTTGGAGTCCACCTAGGGTTTGGCGGTTCTGATTGGAGATCACATGTTTGGGTCCCCAGACTCCCTGATCTTATTATGAGATGAAAGGTGGAGGGGGACAATCAATTGCTCAGTGGCTCGTCTGTCTCTATGTTGAATGGACTGGAGGAAATGTTCTTTTCTTTTTGGAGGTGCAGTTAAATTTTGGTTGATGCAGCCAATTAATACATAAATGGCATTCTCGCAGTTGACCTGTGTTGAAGGTCAAAATGTAACTAATTAGAATTTTCGAGTATCATGCAATTCCTTCTTTTCATGTTTTCCTGGATGTTTCTCATTACTGTACTATTTTTCATGTCTTCCTAGATGTTTTCATTCCTATGCTGTTTCTCATGGTGAGTACTTATTTTCTGATACTGTCCACATGCATTTGGGTCTTGAAGCTTGCCCGCTAGGTGCCTATTGTCCACTTGCCAGGCCTAACAATAAAACTGGCTTATGTGAACCGTAAGTTATGATTTTGTCTTTGTAGAATTTATATTTCATCTCTGTAAGTTAGTTTTACCACAACTATCTGATAGGTTTGTGCAGATATCAGTATCAACTCCCTGTTGGACATCCCAACCATACATGTGGTGGAGCGAATATATGGGCGGATGTTGGTACTAGTGAGGAGATTTTCTGTCCTGCTGGAGATTACTGCCCCACAACAATCGATAGAGAACCATGTAGGAGGGGGTATACACTGTTTATCCCTTCACTAATCCTGAAATCCCCTTTTTAATTTGATTACATATAGTTATCCTTTTCTTTTTTCTAATTGACTTGATTTAAGTTAAATATGCTTGAAGGGATTAGAACTTCTTAGTACCTTCATTCACATATATTAGCAATACTTATGTGCTGTTAATTGTCATTTCAGGCATTACTGCAGGAGAGGATCTACATCTCAAATTCGTAAGTTCCTAGTAAAGAAAGATCCTCGTATGCTTAACAAAACTTGAATTATACACAAAAATTCAGTTAGTTTAAAACTGAAACTTACCCTTTAGTTGGATCAAAGAGAGACCCTGATTTTCAGATTTCTAGGTTGTTCCAAACTGACCTCATGCAAGCCCAACACAGGGAACCAGAATATGCATGCCTATGGAATAATGCTCATTGTAAGTGATTCAGTTCTTTTTGAAATGTCGAGCACTTATTCATGAATCCCATGCATGGGATGGATATTTTACTATTATGGCAAGATTAACCAATCCCTTGAATTTGGTGTCCCTATTCGCAACTGATGGTCCCATTCTTGGTGGTGTGTACATGGTAAACTCATTTAAGATGGGACTAAGATTGTTCCATAACGAATATGCTTATGCCGCATATCATCACAGATCTAATTCATATATGCAGGTTAACCGAACTACCTTCCTTGAATCTTAATAACTAAGGCTATTAGCATATTTTTGCACTTGTGCATACCTTTTCTATGCTGCTAGTTTGTGCTTGCATGCCCTCAAATGTTGAGGATGAATCTAGTTATGCATAGTTCTTGATGAAGAATCATAAGATTCACTAGCATTAATGGAGATTTGGTTTTTGTTCTGGAGCAAAGGATTCATGTTAAATTGTGAACAAGAACCTTGAACATGAAGTGGAAAATATATTTTTTATACCCTCAACCGCGATCCATCAGATATGCAATGATAAACTCCTAGGTAAATCGATTAGCCCGCAAACCACATCTACCATTTACACATGCATCGAAAAGGCCACCAATATACAGACTCAGCCAAGAAGTTTAACAAGATTTAAACTTTTGACCATCAATATGGTTTTGACGCTCGCACCAACTTGACTACACTAAGTTGTAAAACGTGGATAATATTTATTGCAAGTCCCTATTAAATCCTGGTGATGCTATTTAGGTTATTTATTTGAATCAACTGCTATATGCCAATACGGAATAATTAATATGTGGCATATAATTACTCTATAATTATAAAACCTTTTCCTTATATATATAGCCTTTTCCTTTTATACAAAGTGGTTTAGGAGTATCAAGTTCCTATTGTAGTTGCTCGAGAAATCCGGTAGCACAAATGTGAGAATTTGACTCTCTTGCCCTACTGGTGCAGGTTGCGTTAATTGCTCTTCTCCTCCTCATCTACAGCTGTTCTGATCAAATTCTCTCTATCCGTGAACGGAGGCGTGCCAAATCAAGGGATAGAGCTGCTAGAAGGGTGCAACAAAGTGAAAATGCACGAATTAGGTGGAAAGCTGCAAAAGATGCTGCCAGGAAGCATGTAAATGGATTGCAAAAAAGTTTGTCACGAAAATTTTCGCGTAAGAGGGACCAAGATCAACATAGGATGTTGGAGGATGAAGTTGACCCTGAGGTACATAATAATACATTACCTCCACTTGTTTATCCAAGTGAATCTGGTGGGTCTCAAGTCTCGTATACGGAGCCAGAGAAACGGTCAAGGGAGTCTAACAACCCAACAGCTAAGGTGCATGAACTCAAAGATGTGTCTCTGGGCCATGAAGGTCCACCTCTTGAGATTGAAGATAAAAATTCAAGAAGGAAGAGACCAAAGCCAAGAGAAACCGATTCACAAATTTTCCAGTATGCATATGCTCAAATTGAAAAAGAAAAATCCCGTGAGGCAAAAAACGAGAACCTTACGTTTTCAAGAGTTATTTCAATGGCTGCTACTTGTGAAATCAGGCAAAGGCCTTTGATTGAAGTTACTTTCAAAGACTTAACCCTCACATTGAAAGGGAAGCGGAAGTGTCTATTGAAAAGTCTTACTGGAAAAATCACGCCAGGGCATATAGCCGCTGTCATGGGGCCATCAGGGGCTGGGAAAACCACATTTCTTTCTGCTCTGGCTGGAAAAGCAACTGGATGCACAAGGGGTGGTTTGATTCTTTTGAATGGGGATCCTGAATCTATCCACTCATACAGGAAAATTATAGGGTTTGTGCCACAGGATGATATCGTGCATGGAGATTTAACGGTAGAAGAGAATCTCTGGTTCAGTGCGAGATGCAGGTATGCCAAAAATCTTTTGACTCCTTTGACTAGGATTAATATTCAAGGTTCTTGTTTGTCTTCTATGGCTGGAATTATGTACTCATACTTGTATGAATAATCTGAAAGATTGGAATGAGTTGTCATCATATGATGCATGTTGGTGTGAGAGAGACCACATGTTTGCATGCAGTTCAAACTAAATTCTCCTTGACAAACAGTTGCTGTTAATTCTCTTATGGATGATTTTTTTACAATGTCAACCCCCACCCACCCAGAAAAAAGAATGTCTGCTTACTCTCTTTTTTGAGAGAGTTTCCATATCCATTCTTTAATCTATTTGATGTGCCCATGGATTTTTTTTTTACACATTTTGTCCCAACCCCCTTTCTTGATTGGAAACATATTTTGTGATTGATTAGTGGGATCAACCAACTGGAATGCTGGAGTTTCTTATCATTTTACAGTGTCACGACTTCCTGCACTAGGGTCACTGCACACACGTGGTATATTGGAGATAATGGCCTTCTGCTTTTGTCATTCTTAGTCTTTAGCTTCCTCAATTAATTTTTTTCAGCCTTTATTCCCTCTTCCATCTTCTAGTATGAATCCCTCATTTCTTGAATATATCTGCATTTCCATCTGTTTGTTCCTTGTAGTTTCTCATTCTAACTTTTTCCAATTTTGAACTTCACTGATTGATTTCTTATTCTTTCGTGTCAAGGGTTTGGATTTCTCTTTGTTGCCTAACTTGTTTTTCTAATTGATGAAATTCCATTGATTGAAGACTATCAGCTGACTTGCGAAAAGCAGATAGAGTTCTAATTGTTGAGAGAGTTATTGGAAACTTGGGGCTACATGAAGTGAGGGACTCCCTTGTTGGTACAGTGGAGAAGCGAGGGATCTCTGGAGGACAGCGAAAGCGAGTAAATGTTGGCTTGGAAATGGTCATGGAACCTTCGCTTTTGTTTTTGGATGAGCCAACATCTGGGTTGGACAGTTCATCCTCACGGCTATTATTACAAGCGCTTAGACATGAAGCCCAGGCAGGGGTGAATATTTGCATGGTAGTTCATCAGCCAAGGTGAGGAATTATCTGTATCTTCTTATATGTCCTAGTAGTTGTTTCAGTATTCTATTCACATGATTTATGTGATGTGATACCTCAACAGCTTGGAAGAAGTATCTTGATTATCTTCTAGTTATCAGTAGACTGATGCTGGATTTTTTTTGTGCGACATGCATTTATCATTAGTATATGAAGTTGCTGTATAGCATGAGCAGTGAAGCTGTGGAATTGGCTGTTTTTCCCTTCAGTGCGTACTTTAGGTTCCATGGTCCATTTATACTAACAAGGACATTATTTCTTAACAAATTCCAAGATTTATCTTTGCATTTTACATCACGTCAACCTATTTCAAGTTGCATCAATGTTAAGCATACTTGTGGTTTATTCTTCTTTTTTACCTTCAATTATTATGCTATGTAAGATATTATGGACTATAGTGAAGTCTCTTTATTATTTGGGGATCCTCACTTCCTGCAAACTTTCATTTTGTGAGATCGCACTTTCCAGAGCTCATGGTTCATGAATAGCCGAGTCATTCTATACTTGCTTGTAGACTGAAGAAAAAAGACTAGCATGGTTGTCATCCTCCCTTGCATTGAGGGCCTGTGTGACATTTGAAAGTGTGTTCAATCCCTTAATTTACAGTTATCAAGACATTAGATCTGCAAAACAGTAGAAAGAGCAGAAGATAAAAGGCTTAAGTCAGAGATCTCTTGGTTTTGAACATATGTTGAATTGTGGTAATATATCACATGTGCTGGTGCTTTTATTCTCCCCTGCCTAACAAAGGAATTTTCTTCTCCAGCTATGCATTATTCCAGATGTTTGATGATTTAATACTCTTAGCAAAAGGCGGCCTCATGGTTTATCATGGGCCAGTAAGAAATGTTGAGAAATACTTTGGTGACCTTGGCATTTATGTCCCCGAGCGTATTAATCCTCCAGATTACTATATCGACATTCTAGAAGGTTTAGTGGAACCAATTACTGGATTTAATTACAAAGAACTTCCTCTCATATGGATGGTTGAGAATGGATATACTGTCCCCAAGGATATGCAATCAAATGCTGCTGTACTTGCCATGTCAGCGAGCGTTGGAAGTGATGCAGGTGAGGAACAAACTTTTGCTGGAGAATTATGGCAGGATATGCGGTTTAATGTTGAACTGAGGCGGGATCATCTATACCACAACTTCTTCAAGTGGAATGATTTATCTGGACGGAGAACTCCTAGCACAGTCCTTCAGTACAAGTTTTTCCTTGGGAGGTGTGCATATACTCTGCTGCTTTGTTTTTGCTTGATTTAGTTGATGACCTTTACCATTGCATTCTTGGTAAATTGAAAAGGTTTTTGTGACTGTGTGATACAATGAAGAGTTGTTTATTGAATTCTTCTTACTGCTGAGGATGAAAGGGAAATTTCTTAGAATTGACTTCTATTGTGTTTATGCAGACCCACTTGGCTAGAGTTCATCCCAACTTTTAGTTGGTTGTTTTTGAACTGCTTGAATCCAAGGGGATTTGGTTTGTTGGGAAAAATAGCGCCGCGCTCTCCTTATTCTCATGAAGAATTAAAGATTATGTTTAGTTGACACTTTATTCCATTTTCTGACACTTCAGATCCACATAAATGTACTCTCCTTCAGGCCAAGGTGAATAAACAAGTGACAAATTACTCTGGCGATACTTCATCCTGAGAGCAGAAACTTAGTTTTTTATGCTTTAATCTGAAATGATGTTCATGCTTACCGTGAACTTGAAATAAATCAGAATTCTAGCTTTATATATGAATTTGTTTTTTTTACTTTATCGTTTATTTCGAGTTTATTTTATTTTTGTTCTTCTTTTTCCATCCATCCACTATACTCTTGATCAGGTTTCGGTCTGTGATTCACATATCAAGTTTACAAAAAATCTATTCTCGTGTGATTGATCAGTCCTTCACTAATGAATTCTCCAGGATAGGCAAGCAGCGGTTACGAGAAGCTAGGTTGCATGCAACAGATTATATCATCTTACTTATTGCTGGTGCCTGCTTAGGATCAATCACAAGCATCAGCGATTCAAACTTTGGGGCGTCTGGTTATTCTTATACCATCATTGCTATATGTAAGTTGAAATGTATACCTAATAATCACCTTAATTAGTTCATACAAACGTCTCGATCCTTTAAATTACTCAGTTTTCTTGTATGGTCTTAATTTGTTTAGGTAAACGGCTTTAAGGTTGTGCACATTCTTATTTCTAAAAATTCGTCTCTCTCATTTTCAGCTCTTCTATGTCAAATTGCGGCTTTGAGATCCTTTTCCTTGGACAAGTTGCAGTATCGGAGGGAGAGTGCCTCCGGCATGAGCAGATTAGCATATTTCATGGCAAAGGATACGAGTGACCATTTCAATACGTTGATCAAGCCTGTTATATACCTCTCTATGTTTTATTTCTTCACCAATCCAAGGTCCTCCTTATTAGACAACTACATTGTTTTGGTCTGTCTGGTCTACTGTGTGACCGGGATGGGTTATGCATTTGCCATCTTCCTTAACCCTGGTCCCGCCCAGTTGGTGAGTTACAGCTAGCCCCTTTTAAAATTCCCAATTCTGAGTTTCTATATATTTTTTTACTACTTGAATCTTTGCTTCCCCCTTGCTAAAATGAGCTTATATCTCTTGCAGTGTTCAGTGCTTCTGCCTGTCTGTTTGACTCTTCTTGCAACTCAGGCATTTAGTAATGAGAACTTAAAGTTCATAGCAAAATTATGCTACCCAAAATGGGCTCTGGAAGCATTTGTGGTTGCAAATGCCAAGAGGTAAGCTATTGCATCTTATCACTTCTTTATTTCTTAAAGACGCTCGGTGAAGGCGATTTCAAACATGTAGTTATGGGTGCTACATTAGTGATCCAATACCCTACCTACCCTATTGCTCAGACACCCACCCATAGGAAAAGCCTGTTGAACTATAAAACTTGTACATACCGGTGAGTTAGAGGAGGAAAGTTGTTACGAGCCTGAAATTGGAAGCGGGTGGTGACAGGAGGAGTTATAGTGGTGGGAGATATTAGACGAAGGGGAAGGAGTATTAGAAGAAGGGGGATGAGGAACTAGAAGAGGAGATCAGCCAATGCTAGGGATTGGAAGGAAATCTTTTTTATTTCTGCATGCTGAGCCTAAGCTAATAGTAGATATAGCTAATTATCTTTTTAGAAATTATTCTCATCAAATATTCTGTTGCCCATTTTGGTATTCTTGCTCTTTTCTTCTTTGGTAAGTGAATCTGAACTGATGTTGCACCCCCTTTTTCCTTAGCTGACTCGGTCCTTTTCCTTTGTCTTGCTTCCCCTGTTGTTTCTTTCCGACTTGCGACGGATAAATTAGGGGAACGTATCAAAAGTATTAACTCTTCCCAGTTCCCCTTATAGAAAGAAGAATAGGAAAAAGAGGTTCCTTGCAGATAGATGATTCCTTAGTTTTTGATTTGGGTGATGGTGTTGTTCTGTTTCAGGTACTATGGAGTATGGCTCCTCACCCGCTGTGGTGCACTTTACCGATTAGGCTATAACGTCCATTGGTGGACGCTCTGCAACGTGATTGTAGTGATGTTCGGTGTGGTTAGCCGTGCTATTGCTTTTATTGGTTTGCTGACCCTTGACAAAAAATGAAGTCCCAGGCCCAGCTTCCATTGCTTTATTGATTTTCTCCATTGCCTCAGAAACCATCAGCCGAAATTGACAACAATCATATGCAAGTCATTGCTTCTGCATTCTTCCATGTAGATAATCTGTATTTTAGTGGTAACAATTTTGCTTCCCCTGCATCTATATAAAGGTGTTCTATGTTACTTTTTTTTTTTAAGCTATTTAGCAAGAATAGGTTAGTGGTGGCGATTGAGAACAAATTTTTTTGTTATTATTTTAGCCTCGATATATTAACCATTTATTCTTTGAAAGTAGCCTGTGTATAAATATAATTGCTGTGTGCTTGCATTTGGATTACATGTTATTGGCTTATTGCTGTCAATATCCTCTTCCATCTAGTAAAAAGAAGTATGCGCAATGGGGGTTCATGGGATGGGTTCATAGAAAAAAAAATGAGGTTCTTGGAGTGGTGTATTAGTATAGAGATATTCACCTCTATGCACCTTTCAATTGGGGTGCTTCTTCATGAATCGGTGTCTGAGATTTTTTTTTAATGATTTTGGGTTCCACTCCTACACTTTTTAAGAAGTGGGATCCAAAATCAAAAAAAAAAAAAAAAATTGATTAAGGTGAATAAATGAATCTCACTTGGTTTATTTTTTTGGTGTAAAATTTATTTGAGGTGATAAATCTCACTTTTGAGATACATTGTGTAGCGTAAAAATTCTACAACCATAAAAAATTCTCCCGCGATGCACCCTGCCCCACTTGCCTCACTCACACATCCACCCTCCTCCCCCCCATTTGCCCCACTTGCTCCACCCATGAAAGGCCGACTCCACCGCGGGTTATCCAGTAGGATAAATGTTGCTTGCACACTTGCACTAGAAAGGTTTATGTGCAACGATGAGAGTATGAAAAAAGTGGAGCCGTGCATAGAAGGAATTATTAATGTGGAGCAGATTATGGGGGAGCATCCCATAGTTGGAGTTGCTTGGGATGAATCGATGAAAAAAGTGGAGCCGTGCATAGAAGGAATTATTATTAATAAAGGGGAGAGATGGATGAATCCTACTTTTGAGGCTTTATTGTTGTAGTGTAAAAATTGGTTGAGGTGTATCAAATAGTGTAAGATGACTAGCGGATGCCCGTGCCAAGACACAGTAAACATTTAATATAGTAATTTATTTCGTTGTGTAATAAATATTAAATCAAAACGGTTGTCAATGAGTGTTAATTTCATTTCATTGAAGAAGAAAGAGATGAAGACACACACAAAAAAAAAATACCTTCACCCCCACTCGTTGATGTGACATGTATATTAGAGATAACTTTTATAAAGTTCAAAATCTTCAAACAATGTAATAGTAACTAACGGATGCCCATGTCAAGGCACAGTAAATAATTAATGTGGTAATTTTATTTCATTGCGTAACAAATATTAAACCAAAACAATTGTCAATGAGTGGGAATTTCATTTCATTGAGTAGGAAAAAGATAAAGATAAAAAAAAATTCCACCTTCACCCCCACTTGTTGATGTGAGAGAACTTGTATCAAGTGTAATAGTAATTAGCGGAAGTTCGTGTCTTCAGCACGATCAGCACTACATCGTGTGATTGAAAATAAGAGAAAATGAGAAGTGAGGAGAGAATGAGAATGAGACGATAGAGGGAAGAGGGATGATGCGATGTTTATGTTAGAGAGGGGTTTTGTGAGATTCAAAATTTTCATCAAATGTAATAGTAATGTGGTATATGATAAAAGTAAGAAAGAGGGGGGAAACCTCACTTTTAAGGTGCATGAATGCACATGATACTAAATGAGGCAAACATATGTTGTTTATTTACCCCCAAAAAAACATATATGGAGTTCCAAGTTCATTTTTATTATTATTATTATTATTTTTTTCAATTTCATCAAAGCATAGCGGATGTTTAATTATCTTTCAAATTGAATTTTATGGATACTCTCGTTTTAGTGGGCGACGATATACCTATGCCGTCGACGAAAACCAAGATCAATTTCGATTAAATCTTGTTGAAGTCGGCTTGTTACAACCCAATCACTTAGTAAATCCCTAAACCTAATTCGAAGAGGTCCGTCGACGATAAAATCAATTTCGATCAAATCTTGTTGAAGTCGGCTTGTTACAACCCAATCACTTAGTAAATCCCTAGATCCAATTTGAAGAGGTCCGCCGACGATAAAATCAATTTCGATCAAATCTCATCAGAGATACAATGTTGTTTTGGTGGGATTTAGAGCAAACACGGATTTGAAGTGAATAGTGTAATCCGGTGAAGCGTACCGTGCAACCTAACAAACCCCGACAAAGTAAACAACATAGCCCGACAACGTGAACAATGCATGAACCATATCATTCACACCCCAAAAATTAATGGTGTGTGGGTACCGTGCGTGCAAAGTAAATCCTTTAAAAAAATTATTCGGGGAATTTCTAAACACACTATTCATTCGTCTCATGCCACCACTTTTGAGTTCGATTGTCATATTGAGGTTGTCGTACTATTCCATTCGATAGTTGTTATCGAACAGTTTAACACCGGTAGTTGGATTTTTTTAATAAAAGTAAAAAAAATATGGCGGCATGACTTAATTAGAGACATTCTTCTGTGCCCAGATTATCTATAATACAAAACTCAAAAGATTTTGAATTTTATACACTGTTCATTCAAACTCACGCTGATACATTTTTTGAGCCAATATCAAGTTGACGCCCATCGACTCTGGAGCCTCTGCTTCCTGGCTTCCTCATCTATCTTCCTTTTTCTTTTACAGCTCTCACTTCTCTCTCCACCCTCACGGGTCTCCCACCTCCCTCTCCGTCGGACATCATTTTCCCAGACGAACACCACGCCGAAGCCGGCGAGCAGCCAGCAGAAGGCGACGTCATTCTCTATCCACCCTCAACGATCTCCCAGCTCCCTCTCATCTTCACTCTTCTACTTCAAGCCTTTTGTCTACTTCTAATCATTTCATCTGCTTCAAGCCTTTCCCCTTCATATCTTCAATCCTTGCTCACAGCAAATCCCAACCCAAGCACGGTGAGTACTTAATCGAAACCCAACGGATGTCGGCCATGGCCTATGGGCGGTCGGACACCGTCGCCGGCTTGCCGTCGTTTCCGGCTGCCGTTGCAGCGAGACAGAGAATGAGTGGAAATAGCTCTTTGAAATGTTCTCCATGGGGCATGGGGTCATGGTACAGGTACATCCAGTGATGCTTCATGGTTTCT
>JAOWBR010222707.1:0-17475 GCA_028571145.1 Dionaea muscipula
TATAATATTATATAATTTTTATTAAATAAATTATTAAAAAATTCATTTTTATTAAAAATATTAATATTATAAAAAAAGTATTATCACCTCACACCAACCCACTTTATTACCAACCCCACCCCATTTTATTAACTCCACCCCACTTTATTATTCACCCTATTAATTTATTACACCCTATTTATTACTCACTACACCTCTCTTTAATCCGACGATTAGCATTTCTTCCTGCCCCTTTTTATCATCCTACGGCAGAAAATGTCTTGACATATTTTGGGGGGACATTTCAAAATATGTCATGCTTTGTATAATAGATAATAGATAAATTGCCAAATAAACTTGTAATGATATCATTTAATTGCTTCTAATAGCCTGTCCTATAACACCATGTTTGCCACACAACAATGCATGCATGAAAAGAAAGCATAAAAAACGAGATTGAAATATAAAAGAACGATGCAATCAATAAATAGCAACAACTGTAATCTGGTTGTCAGAAGAGTGACGAGAACACAAGCCCCTCCATAGGTCATTGATCGATGTTTGGATTTGTTAAGATAAATATATTTTATAGGTCTTCTATCATAAGATTGACCTTTTGATAGAGTTGGTTCTTTAACATGGTATCAAAATAGGCGTAATCTTAGTTCGAATCCTACAAGCACGACCTCTATTTTATTTAGCACTTGGTATGAGATGGATCATTGCACAGTCCACGCTTTAAGCTCAAAAAGAGACATTCGTATGAGGGGACGTGATAAGATAATTCATGGGTCATCTACCATAAGGTTGACCTTTTGATAGAGTTGAACCTTTTGATAGAGTTGATTCCTTAACAGGATGAAATAAGTGTCTATTATAATGTTCAAGGAAACAATGTGCCGAGTCATGGACACTGCACAGCAATATTCCAAAGTTAAATAATTTAATAGGTTGCCCTTGGATGAACTTTGTTGACATCACAAGTCAGAATATACCTCTTGCAATCAGAAATTTTTAGGCACTGATTGTGCTTCTATGCATGAACAGCATGACGGAATCATGGGACTTCTGGCAATGTTGGAATTCTAGCTGAGTTTATGATTCTATTCAGAAATGTCTGGAACAGTTATGGAAGGTAACAATCAAACATACAGATCACGGAAAGAGACCAGTGGAATATATGAAATCAAAACCTTTCAGCTGAGGCAGCATCTAAATCAACACGTAACTTCAGCATGGATGCAACCTCCTCCGCCACCATTTGTTTCTCAGAAGCAACTGCTGACAAAATGGGCAGTTAGGATTTATGAATATTGTTCACACATTGATAGTAATTAGTCGTATAGTAATCCCACTTAGAGATAATACCGGCTTTATTTGCTTCACCAGCAAGTTCCTCACCAAGGCCTGAAAAACTTGCTTGGCCAAGAAAAAATTGACTGAACAAACTCTTTTGGACCTCCTCATTGCCCACGATTGTAAGTTTCGAGATTCTTTCAGGGCCAAGCTTTTCAACAATGGCTCTAAAAACATTTACTGAAAAATATTAATAAGAATTTTGTCCCAACAAACAAGCCAAGAAACAACACAAACCATAGTAGACTAGATATTCGTTGGAGGAGAGATGATCTAAGAAACAACAAAGGAGACCATTTGAACTACTGCCGAGAAGAAAAGAGAGAAAAACAGTTATTGCCAAAGATTGCCTAGGTTTCTAACAATGGAGTTATAAATGCTAATTTAGGCTGCACTAGTTCCTGGAACTTGATTCAAGCTCCACTACATGGAACCAGACACCCACAAAAAAAATAAAAATAAAAATAAAGATTGATATCCAGGAAAGTCATTATCTTTGCTTGTGATGAAATCCCTGCAACATACTAGAGAACAGAGAGCTCAAGGACTAGACAAAATATAAAGCAGAAAAAAGATGCATGAATTCAATGTTACTATGATATACATTTCACGGATCATATGTCCAAGACTCGACGTTGTGGTAGAGATTGGTCCAATCGACATTTAGTTTAATCCAGCTACCCCATATATTCAGTGTTAGGAGTTATGTGGCTTTTTGGTTTAGCAAGGATAGTTTAGGTATTTGACACTTATACATAAACTCTTTTGTCAATTGAGAAAAGTAAGCCTTTGAATCCCACATCCATTTTATCAACATGATATCAGAGCTCTAACTGCAACCACACCATCACCACCGGTCAAAACCCTAACCACCACCTTTGATCAGCTCACCACCACCAAATCACCAACAAATAGGACCGACCGGCCACTGCCCAGGATAACCCAGGCTCCGGCGACCACCGTGGGGGTGGACCCACTAGCCGGCGACTCGCCGGAAGCCGCCAGCAGCGCATGCACAGCTTGCCACCGTGGATCTATGAGCGTGGAGTCTTCGTTCTTCAATTTCTTCAAAGACTAACCACCTAGGGAGGAAGAGGACGTCGCGTCGCTCACCGGAGAACAAGTCGTTGCCCCAGACGTCGCTGCACGCGCCGCTACAGACGGCCGCGCGTGAGATCCACGCGCCTCCACGTGCTGGCGACATTTCCTCCGGACAGAATGTTCTCCTCGTGCTGGTTCACTTTCTCTTCTGCGAATATCGCTGATTCTCCTCCACTCTTGAGTTGTTCAAGCTTCATTGATAATTTGTGTTAGTTGGAGACATTGCATATTGCATATTGAAATTTGCTACTGCTGCTGCTCTCCTATGTGATGTTTGTGATGATATCCTCTGTTGCCCTCTATCTTTGAGTATTGGTGTTGTTGGGTGCTTGTCCTTTTGATTGAGAGTGTGCTCTTATGCCTGTTGAATTTTTATGGGCTTCGTTATATTGTTGCACTCGATGTGTTTGGCTAGTCAATTTCTTTGGTTGCTCTATTGATTGAAGTTTGTCTTCGGTTTCTTTGGCTCCGGATGATGGTCTATTCTCTTAGAAGCCGCAACATTGATGGTCATGTTCGTTGTTGGCATTGTGGTATTGCGGGACATTTCCGCCGTCGATGTTGGCAGTTACGTGGTAGACTTTCCACTGCTGACTCAGATTTTCTCTCTCCTTTGGATCCTCAGTTGGTATCACATCTATCATTTGCTTGTATTCCGCCTCGGTCTGCTGCATGTCTGTCGGCTTCTTCACGAGAGTGGATTATTGATTCGGGGGCCTCTGACCATATGACCGGATCCTCAGAGTTATTCTCTGATTATTCTCATACTTCTTCCTATCCTGATGTGTGGGTTGCAAATGGATCATATATTTCGGTCAAGGGACTTGGGACAATTTCTTTGACCCCCACACTGACTATATCCTCTATCTTACACTTACTAGATCTTTCGTTCAATCTTCACTCTGATTAGGACTCATAGTTCTTGCTTTGTCTTTCGTGATGAGTTCTGTGAGATTCAGGATCTTTCGACAGGGATACTTATTGGTAGAGGTTGTTGTACCTCAGGCGGACTTTATAGATCAGATGTTCATTTCTCCAGTCTGACTTGTTGAGGGATTTCCACCACTATTATTGAACTTCATAATCGTCTCGGTCATCCGTCTCTTTCTAGTATCAAGAGATTGTGCCCCGAGGCTCGTTCCGTGTTCAGGTTGCTTTATAAGTCTTGCCAATTTGCTAAGCATCACCGAACCACATACCTGCCTCGGAGTGATACACGGGCTTCTACTCCTTTTGAGTTGGTGCATTTTGATATCTAGAGGTCGTGTCCGGTTCACTCTCGTACAGGCTTTCGCTATTTTGTGACCTTTGTTGATGATTATTCCAGCATGACATGGTTATATCTTTTGAAGTCTCGGTTTGAGCTCTTCTCAGTTTTCACTGCCTTTTGTGCTGAGATTCAGACGCAGTTTTCGATACTTGTCCGTATTCTCCGTAGTGATAATGTCCGAGAATACTTTTCCTCCTCCTTACTACCTTTATGAGTCAGCATGGGACCATTCATCAGTCTTCCTGTCCAGATACCCCTCCTCAGAATGAGGTTGCTGAACGGAAGAATCGTCATTTGCACGAGGTTACTGAGCCCTTATGTTTCATACATGTGTGTCCAAGGTGTTCTGGAGTGAAGCAGTGTTGACCACTGTATATTTGATCAATAGGAAACCATCGTCTGTTCTTCAGAGGGAGAACCCTTATAGTGTGTTATTTCCTGGCCAGACCCTTCATCCTCTGTCTCTGCATATCTTTAGGTGTATATGTTATGCTCGGGATATGTGATGGGTTTTCCTATGTGGGCCCAGTTTCTTGGCCCATGTTTTTGATTGGGCTTTTGCTTGTTAGGCTTGGTTTGAAGCTCTGCGTTTAGAGCATATTAGGAGCAAAAGTGATGTGTTTTGTTTTTCCATCTTTTGCAGCTGAAGCAGAGCACAAGCACAGGGATCTCCTCCTTCCGGTCATCTTCAACTGTCTTCTTCTTCCTTTGCCGTTGTGAGTCAGTTGATGATCGATCTCCGTCGTCCACGTGGACGGTCATGATTTCTCCGGCGGGTGCCGAAGATTCCCGATTGGAAGCTTATAAATACTTAGGTTTCTTTTTAGATTTCTTTGAGCTGAGTCGTGTATTTGTTTGAGTTGGTTGGTTGTGCGATTCAATCTCCATTGATGTTTATTGTATCCCATTGCTGTTTTCGTTGAGTTGTAAACACATTTTTAGTGATTTCCATATCTCTGTTGCAGTTCTTCCTCTTCGGCTTCCTGTCCTTCATTAAGGAAATTGTCTGTCCACCAAATTCGAGTGTCGATGAAGGATTCATTCCTCACAAGTGGTATCAGAGCCTTGTTGGCGATTCCTAGAGATTTGTTTGGTGGTTTTGGTGGTTTTCTTTGTGGATCTAAGTTTCTGGATTTTCTGGAGTTGAAGTTCATTGGTGGTGGCTCCTTGCATTCTCGTCTGAGGTAGTTGATGTGTTGAGTTCGGTGTTTGCTCTTGACTTGTTGGTTCGAGTCACTTGTGGTTTGATTGGTCCATCGATGTTCTTCGAATCCCGTTCGCCAGCGTTCTTCAACAATTTCGGTTCTTGGAGTGTTCACAATGTTCGTTTGTTCGAGATTTCACATTAGCATTCTTCTGTTGCTGGCAATACTCGATTTGCTCAAGTTGTGATGCTTGATTTGCGGCAATTTATTGGTTCATGAGATCTGGAACTGATGATTCATCAGTTCTTGGAGCCCTAACTTAGTGTTTTTAGATTGTTTGATGTTGATTTACTTCTTGTGATTCAATTTGGTGTGTTAATCTGATTTGGTGAGTTTGATGCATGCGTTGAGGCATGATTGGTGATTTTTGTTGCTGTTAGCAATGTATTGTTGCTTGAATTGGTGAGATTTGTAGCTGGATTTGCCTTGTCGGGATCTGTTTTGTGTCGCCGGAGTTGTGCCGTAGAAGAAGCTCCATTGTTCTGTTGCCGGCGCGTGTGGTTCAGCAAGGGCTGAAGAAGAAGCAGCAGAACGCTGCGTTTCTTGCTTCTTGCAGCCTTGTGCGCTGCGTTTCAAGCAGAGGAAGAAGGAGCAGCTCAAGCGCTGCGTTTCGGTCCTGTTTTGATCCAACAACAGCAGTACGCAGCGAACGCTGCATTTTGGCATCTTCAGAAGCCGCTGCGCTGCGTTTTGACTCCAGCGGGCGTGGCTTTATATTGGAATTCCAGAAGCAACGTGTTTTTTAAGGAGAAATTATAAACAATTGTATAATTGTTTTTGCATTGGATTAAATCCCAAAATGTATAAAAATTGATTCCACTAATAAAAGCAATTGTGTGGATTGCTTGGAATCAATTTTGGGGCGTCGGGTTTTCTTTTGGTTGTGTCATTAGTGTGTAACTCTACTACGTCAGAGTTAGGGACTTGTCTGTATTTGGGGTCTGATTGTTTGTTTTAGTTGTGTTCCTTTGGGGTTCTGAAGGCTAACTTGGATAGGATGGTGACCCTAAATGGGTCAAACTACTATGTGTGGCAAGGAAAAATAGAGGATCTGTTATATGTAAAACAACCCCATCTTCCCGTCTTTGCCAAAGAGAAACCAGATGAGAAATCAGATGCACTGTGGACCATGAAGCATAGACAAGTATGTGGGTATATCCGCCAGTGGGTAGATGACAACGTTCTAAACCACATAAGTAAGGAAACCGACGCTAAGGTGCTTTGGGAGAAATTGGAGTCACTTTATGCTAGTAAAACTGGAAGCATAAAAATGATGTTGATAAACCAACGGATGACAATTAAGTACCAAGATGATAAACCCATAACTGACCATCTGAATACATACCAAGGGATAGTGAATCAATTTGAGGGTATGGGGATCAGTTTTGGAAATGAGGTGAAAGGCCTTGTGTTGCTTGGTACTTTACCAGAGACTTGAGAGGTTTTTAGGATATCTATAACAAACTCTGTCCCTAATGGCACAATGACTTTGGAGTATGCCAAGACCAGTATCCTCAACGAGGATTTGAGGAGGAGAGCTCAGGAGAACTCAGTTCTTAATAGAGGAGAGCTACTTGTGACTGGTGAGAAGGGGGAGAGTGATCCTAGTAGACGGGGGAGTCCTGGTAGGGGTAAGAAGGATAGGAGTCAAAAAACTAGGGTTGAGTGCTACCATTGTCATCGGGTTGGGCGGCATATGAACAAAGATTGTTGGAAGCTTAAGAAGGAAGAGGAAGAGAAAAATTGAGGTAGTAAGGGTAAAGCCTCGTTTGCCGCAGGCTATCCCTACAGATGACCCTGATTGTGATGTTATGTCAGTGACAAAGAGGGGTAGAGCTGACTCAGGCTTGAGTTGGGTTGTAGACAGCTGTGCCTCAATTCACGCTACTCCTAGAAAGGATATTTTCGCCTCATACAGACCAGAGGATTTTGGTGCTGTGCGGATGGGAGATGGTAGGATGGCAAATGTAGTTGACATCGGGAGCATGATAGTAGAGGGCCAAAGTGGGCGGCTAGAGTTGAAGGAGGTCAGGCATGTTCCGAACATGCGTCTGAGTCTGATCTCAGTGGCTAGACTAGAGGATGATGGTTACTCTAGTACTTTTCGAGGTAGGCACGTGACGGTCTCCAGAGAGGCTCTTGTGATAGCCAAGGGGAGACGTGTTTCGAGACTCTATGGATTTCAAACTAGGTGTGGATACTGAATGAGAGCCTTTGGAGCTGAGTCTGGTTCAAGAGATGCTCACCATGAACAGTTGAGTCTAGGGTGTCCGAGTAGCGCATACACTCTTGGAAACCCGGGGGAGATTATTATGGGTTTTCCAAAAAGTGATAGCCTTGAGGGCTGGGTTTGGTGTAGGTGATGCAGCTCTTTTGCTTGATAGACTTGGCTTGAAGCTCTGCGTTTTGAGCATATTAGGAGCAAAAGTGATGTGTTTTGTTTCTCCATCTTTTCCAGCTAAAGCAGAGCACAAGCACAAGGATCACCTCCTTCCGGTCATTTTCAACTGTCTTCTTCTTCCTTTGCCATTGTGAGTCAGTTGATGATCAATCTCCGTCATCCACGTGGACGGTCATGATTTCTCCGGCGGTTGTCGAAGATTCCCGATTGGAAGCTTATAAATACTTAGGTTTCTGTTTAGATTTCTTTGAGCTGAGTCGTGTATTTGTTTGAGTTGATTGGTTGTGCGATTCAGTCTCCATTGGTGTTTGTTGTATCCCATTGCTGTTTTCGTTGAGTTGTAAACACATTTTTAGTGATTTCCATATCTCTGTTTGAGTTCTTCCTTTTCGGCTTCCTGTTCTTCATTTAGGAAATTGTCTCCAACCACATCTTACGAAGTTGGATCCCAAGTTCTTGTGATGCATCTTTTTGGGATATTCTCGCATGCAGAAGGGGTATCGATACTCCTCTCCTAAGTTGAGGCGATTCCGTATTTCTGCTGACGTTTTTGATGAAACTACCCCATTTAGCTCTTCTTCACCCTCAGTTGGGCCACCATCCGAGTTATCCTCTTCTTCTTCTGTGGATGATCTTCTTGCCTACGAGTTGGTTCAAATACCGTCGTCATCGTCCCCTGTTCCAACTTCTCCACTTGTTCCGACTTCTTCACTTAACTCACTACCCACCCTTCCTATTCGGGTGTATACTCGTCGCTCTCGTCAGGTCGTTATTGATTAGTTGGACCATCGAGATGAGTGTCCTCCTCCTCTTGTTGTTGCTCCTCCGACTACTACTCCAGATTTGGATCCTTCCCCAGTTGTTCCTGGTTCTGATCCCTCGCCATCTACTCTAGCTTCATCACCGGTCGCACCTCCGTCCTCTCCACTTGCTGATTTGGACATTTTGATTGCCCTACGAAAGGGTCAACGTAGCTGTGCCGCGTATTCTATGTCCGCTCATCTCTCTTATACTGGGGTATCCTCTTCTCTGCACGCATTTATCTCTTCTTTGGACTATTTCTATTCCTCGATCTGTTTCTGAAGCTCTCTCTTCCCCGGGGTTGCAGCAAGCCATGTGTTTGGAGATGGAGGCCCTTGAGGCTAACCAGATTTGAGATCTTGTTTCCTTGCCTCCCAGGAAGAAGGTTATTGACTGTAAGTGGGTATTTGCTGTGAAGGTGAATCCGGATGACTTTATTGCTCGTCTCAAAGCCCGTCTAGTGGTCAAAGGATATGTTTGGGTATACGGTATTGATTACACTGACACTTTCTCTCCTGTTGCCAAGATGGCTTCTGTTCATCTGCTTATTTCTTTTGCTGCTTCTTTTGGATGGCCCTTGCACCAGTTGGATGTGAAGAATGTGCTTCTTCTCGATGATCTGCAGGAGGAGGTATATGTGGAGCAACCTCCAGAATTTATTGCTTAGGGGAGTTTGACTATATCTGTAAGTTGAAGAAATCTCTGTATGGCTTGAAACAGTCTCCCAGAGCCTGGTTTGGGAGGTTTAGCTTAGTTGTAATGGAGTTCGGTTTGCGGAGGTCATCAAAGGATCATTTGGTTTTCTATAGACACTCTGATGCTGGATGTATCCTTCTGATTGTTTATGTGGATGACATTGCAACCTTGAAGACTTTTTTACAGACATGGTTTTAGACTAAAGATCTTGGAGAGTTGAAGTATTTTCTTGGCATCGAGATTGCTCGTTGCACCCGTGATATTTTCTTATCTCAACGCAAGTATGCTCTTGATTTGCTTCAGGACACTGGTATGATGGATGTGAAGCCAAGTGATACTCTTATGCTTTCTGGAGTGAAGCTTGCACCTGAAGAAGGTGAGACATGTGATGATCCAAACAGATATAGGCGGTTGGTGGGTAAGCTAAATTATCTTGTCATCACTCGTTCAGATATTGCGTTTTTTGTGAGCGTTGTGAGTCAGTTTATGTCTGATCCTCGAGCTCCTCATTGAGAAGCTGTAATACACATTCTCAGATATATCAAGAGACATCCCACTCGAGGCTTGTTATACAGTGATCATGAGCATCGTCGGATAGAGGGATTTTTTGATGCTGATTGGACAAGTTCACCTTTTGATAGAAAGTTCATGACGGGCTATTGTGTGTTTGTGGGTGGAAACCTAGTCTCATGGAAAAGTAAGAAGCAACCGATTGTTGCCCGCTCCAATGCGAAATTAGAGTATCGTGCCCTTGCACATTTGACCAGTGATATCACTTATCTTCATCGGTTACTTGATAAGTTGCAGTATTCAGCTCCTCGACCTACTCGGTTATGGTGTGACAATCTACCTGCCATTCATATTGCATCAAACTCAGTATTTAACGAGAGAACAAAGCATATTGAGGTCTATTGTCATTTTTTACAAGAAAAGCTCCAAGGAGGTGATATTGTGTTGAATTATGTGAAGACCACATATCAACTTACCGATATTCTTACCAAGTCCCTAGCAGAGAATCAAGTTGAGTTTATTTATAATAAGTTGGGCATGATTGATATCTATGCTCCATCTTGAGGAGTGTAATAAGTTATGAGACTTTTTGGTTTAGTAAGGATAGTTTAGGTATTTGACACTTGTAGTATATAAACTCTTTTGTCAATTGAGAAAAGTAAGCCTTTGAATCCCGCATCCATTTTATCAACATTCAGCACACGGGGAGCGTAGGATCTGTGAGGGGTTGTATTGAACTATAAACCTCCCGGGACTTCTATATAAGTTTAAGCTTGTGATAGAAATGGTTCCATTGTCCAATGTTATGTTGCTAGCAGCAGCATTAAGCCATGTATTCGTTTAAATGGGGATGTGAAAGGAAATAACAGGAATATTTTCTCCACATTGGCAGCCTAGAAAGATGGCTCATTAGGGTGCCAGCATTGTGGACGGGTGCGGTTAAAGAAGCCAGTCCACGATAAGAATATTCGTATTGGTAGTTGGAATATTGAGACTTTGACCCGTAAGCTAATGGAGGTGGGGGAGTGCTATGATTAGAAGGTGGATTAATATTTTATGTTTACAAGAGACGAAGCGGGTAGGAGAGAAAGCTAAGGAGATTGAGAGAACTGATTTTAAGTTATGGTACTCTGGGAAGGTATGAAGCCAAAATGGGGTGGATATAATCATGGACAAAGAGTTTAAAAAGAATGAGGTGAGTCTTAAGTGATGGGGAGATAGAATTATTGTTATTAAGATGGTTTTTTGAACAAGAAGTAAATGTTGTTAGCACTTACACACCACAAGTCGGCTTAGAAGGAGTGGTCAAAGCTAAGTTTTGGGAAGACATGGATGAGATTATTCAAGGAATTCCTCTAAGGAAAATGATCTATCTTAATGCCCATGTAGGTAAAGAGAAAAATGGCTATTCAAATGTTCATGAGGGCTTCGGTTTTGGATGAAGAATGAGGAAGAAAAGTATATCAGATTATTTTGCAATAGATATGATTTTATGGTGGCCAACACTTTCTTTAAGAAGAGGGATGAATATTTTGCTAACTTTCAAAAGCGGGCTCATCAATGACTCTTATGATGCAATTTTGCAAGAGGGTCATAAATATAGCAAGGATTGTAAGGTTATTCCCTGACAATGTCTGACCACCCAACACCGCTTGTTGGTTATGGACATACATATTAAGAAGCACAAGAAGAAGAAGAGAGAAAGAAAAGTATACCAGGTAAGCACAATGTGGTGGAACTTAAAGGACACCAAACAAAAAAATGATTTCAAAGAGAGGACGCTGAGAGAAGGTATTTAGGAGCTAGAAGCGAGTGCTTATGTGGAAAGTTATGGCTCACTGTGTTTGAAAAGTAGCAAAAGAGATTTTAGGACAATCAAAAGGTAATGCCCCTTCTCAAAAAGAAGGATGTTGGTGGAGTAAGGACGTTCAGGAGAAAAATCAAAGCTAAGAAAGAAATACATCTTTTTACAAGTGTCGCAACAAGGAGAATGTGGAAAAGTATAAAACGGCCAAGAAAGAGGTAAAGAACGCAGTGAGTAAAGCCAAGACTAAAACTTACAGCAAATTATATGAAAGTCTTGGCACGGGGGAAGGAGAAAATGCTGTCTTTAAGTTGACAAAAGTAAGACATAGGAGAACAAAGATTTAGGCCAGGTGAGGTGTATTAAGGATGATGATGTCTGAATCATGACTGGTGAGGGGGATATCAAAGACAAGTGGATAGGGTAATTTGACAAGTTTTTCACTGACATTGGGAAAACGATTCTCAATGAAGATTGACAACAAGGATTTGGTCTTACATAGGTCTTATACAAGGCGTATCAGAATGGAAGCAATTAGGGAAGCTATGAAATTGATCTGTTGATGAGTGGGGAAAAGGCTATCGGAAGGTTGTGAGACTGAATGAAATACCAATTGAAGCTTGGAAATACTTGGGACATGAGAGGATTATTTGGTTGACAAAGTTATTTAATTCTAAGCATCAGGAGCGTGCCATATGAAGGGAGGATGTTGCTTCCAATCAATAAGAATAAAATGGATATACAACATTGTTCAAACGATTAAGTTGATGAGTCGCACAATGATGTTGTGGGAGAAAGTGGTAGAGAACAGATCAAGAAAGGTTAATGAAGTATCGTAAACCCAATTAGGGCTTATGTCGCTTACATTGACAATGGAAGCTATTTACCATTTGACAAGTATGATGAAAAGACCCAAGGAGCAAAAGAAAAATTTGCAATTGGTGTTTATTGATCTAAAAAAGGCTTATGACTTGATCTGACAAATGTGCTTGGAGAGTATTGGCAAAGAAACGAGCCCTTGCTATCTATTTTGTACTTGTAAAAAAGACATGTATGAGATAGGTGCTACATGTGTAAGAACAAATGCAGGTGAAACCAATTTTCAATAAAGTAGGTTTGCGCCAAGGTTCAGCTTTAAGTCTTTACTTATTTGCTTTGGTAATGGATGAACTAACTCGATATATATTGGAACAGGTCCCATGGTATATGTTGTTTGTTGATTATGTTGTTTTAGTGGATGATAGGAGAAACAGTATCAAAGTTAAGTTGGAAGTTTGGAGGGTCACTTTGGAACGAGAAGTTCTAAGTCTCAGTAGGACAAAGACCGAGAATATGGAATGTGGTTTACATTTGGGAACAAGAAGCTTACCAAAAAGAGATACTTACAAATATCTTCGGTCGATGATTCATAATGATGAAGAGATCGATAAGATGCTACAAATAGAATTAAAGTTGGTTAGATGAATTGGAAGGGTGCTTCAGTAGTTTTATGTTGTGAGATTTTGAGAAAACAGGATTATTTTCCTATCTTGTATTATTAATATTTATAGCAGATTACAAGATGGATCAAATAACTAATTGGATTACAGTATAATGAAATCTATGGAAATAATTCAAAGATATCAGGAAAATTTGTCCTTGATTCTAGGAGCTGATAATGGATGTTGGTGATGATGCAGTGGTAACGGCACCTGACTGGTGTTCCACTCACATCCCCCCGCAAGCCCAAGGATCCAAGGGACCGAACTAGCAGCTGAGGACGAAGCTGAAGAAACCGCGGAATTGAGAGCGACTTGGTGAAGGTATCGGCGACTTGGGCTTGACCAGAAATGTATGATATACGGAGGGTGCCATCGCGGATTTTCTCACGGACAAAGTGAATGTCAATATTGGTGTGCTTAGTGCGACTCCGAAAAAAGGAGTGTTTAGACAGTTGGACAACACTATCATCATCACAATAAAGGATGGGAGGGGAGGGTAGAACAATGTCGAGTAGCCGAAGGAGATGAGTGAACCAAAGGACCTCGGTGGCAGTGGTAACCATAGCACAGTACTTGGCTTTGGCACTGGAGTGGGACACAATGGCTTGTTTCTTGGAGCCCCAAGAGATGAGATTTGGCCTAAAAAATATGGCAAAACCCGTAATAGAGCGTCGTATGTCTAGGCAACCTGCCCAATCAGCGTCGGAGAAAGCCCGTATGATTAGGGGCTCACCAGCTTGAATTAAGAGACCGAGGTTGATGGTTCCTTTGACGTATCGAAAGATGTGTTTGGTCGCCTCCATGTGGGCAACAGTTGGGCAATGCATAAGTTGGCAGATATGATTCATAGCTTAAGCGATGTCAGGCCGGCTAAGAGTTAGGTACTATAGTAAAGCCAACCATTTGACGGAATAGACTGGGGTCGGGGTGGACGATGGAATCATTCACTGATAAGTGTAGTCTAGCAACTGGAGGGCTGCGGTAGGGTTTGCATTGGTCGAGGCCAAACAGGTGAAGCAATTGAGCAACGTAATGAGAATGGAAAAGAAGTAACGAAGTGGAGGATCAATGAACCTGTAAACCAAGAAATAAGTGTAGCGGGCCAAGATCCTTCATGGCGAAAGCCCCAGATAATTTGTGAATGAGCGCTTGAACAAGAGAAGGCGAGCTACCGGTAATAACCAAATCATCCACATAGAGAAGGAGAAGTATGGTTTGCTCCTGTTGCCGCCAGATAAAGAATGAGGGATTATGTGGGCAGCCCATAAAGACCAACTGCAGAAGGAAATTGGCAAACTTTTGATACCATGTATGGGGAGCCTGCTTGAGACCATAGAGAGCCTTATTGAGCTAGCATACATGATTGGGTCGGTGAGGATTGATAAATCCAACAGGCTGCTGTAAGTATACCACTTCATGGAGCTCACTGTGAAGAAACGCATTAGTGATATCCAACTGATGAAGGGGCCTAGACAAACAGCGAGTGAGAGAACCAGGCAGATGGTGCCATGCTTTACTACCGGGCTGAAGGTCTCTGAAAAATCATAACCCGGACGTTGATTGTATCCCTTAGCGACAAGCCTAGTGTTAACGCTTCTTCCTGTAGCTGCTGACGTGAAAGATCGCCAACTGCCACGTGTCAGATACCTGTACGCCTGCTACATACGTAGCAACTCCACGTTAGAGAGCCCCAAGGTAGAACCTCGGGAAGACCCCTCCGATGCTCAAGTCAGTACTTTTCCAAGTGATGGAATTTGTATGCCAGAGTAAGAGAGTTCTTCAGAGTTTAGAGTTCTTACCTGAATTATAGAGCCAATGGCCCTATTTATAGAGGCGAGGATGACTAATTATGAAAAGTCTGTTCTGCCCCTGGGTGTCCTTCAGGAACATTCTAGAACCAGGGGCGTATGCCGGTATTCATCATTGGGCTCGGCCCGTTTTCGGTGGACTTGGGCCGGATTATCATCTGGCCTGCCTGCGTTGTGATAAGCGAGACCCCCCTGCGCAATGCGCACTTTCTCAAGACGCGTACCCTCACGGAAAAGCGACCCCTTACGAAAATGACCCGTCTCCAATCCCTCGTGCCTAGTTGTAGTCGATCTCAACGAGCCGACTACCTACACGTTCCGTCCGTGAGGAGCTCTTGATGGTTGACCGACCAATTTGGTCGACCTCGTGGTGCACCCGAAGGGGCTGCCCGGTCACGAGACCGGTCGCAGCATCTCCGAGCAACTGGCCGGTCATGAGACCGGCCATGAGGGCTGTCATGTTGTTGGCCGGTCATGGCCAGCCATGACCTCTTGTTCCCGAAGATGGCATCGGCTATGGAGATCCGTGAAGCTAGCGGTGGTCATGGAGCCATCACCATGAAGCTAGCGGCGGCCTTTGACTGGCCTGGGGTACTCGTCGAGCGGCTGGCCGGTCACATGACCGACCATGGATGTCGGCAAGCTTCCATGCACGTCGTGCATGGGGGAAGTGTCGAGGCGCCTATCCTCATGCAAGGGAGCTCGGCCACCGGAGAAGATGAGGGATGCTCGACTCCGTTCTAGATGACCGGCCAGACACACAATGACCGGTTATGGGAGAAGTGACCGGCCATGCATGGACGATCCTCCTCCTTCCTCTGCGCATGCCCATGCAGTCCAGCCGTCGGCGAGCTGCGGGTTATGGCCGGGTTACTGCTGGTCGGTCATGGGTTGCCCGGTCGTCGACCGGTCTTCTCGGGCCCTTGGCCGGTCAGCCAACAGTGATCATCTCCGACAAAGTTGGTCCCTCGTGACCCGTGCTTGCGTACACCCGTCTTGATCCCGTGATTCCTTGTCACTAACTCGGCCCACGTCGTGCACCCACGTGGCGATGCTCGGGTCCACATATCTCCACGTGTTATGGTATCTGCTATGCACGTGATGTGTATTTTTTCCGGTATAACATATACCCCCTCAACCCCTTTGCTTGATTCCGAAGAAATACAAGGAGAGGGGTTGCTTGATTCCGCTAAACTCCAAGTTGAGGATTTTAATTCTCCCTTTCTCCGAACGCACTCCGAATATTTATTCATTGGATAAGCTATCTACAGTATTTTTGATACCGGTGTTTTGGTGGGACCTACCTAGTTTTCCTATAAATAGGAGGCAAAGGCTTCCTTTCTCTTCATTCTTTCCCAAGGCATTCAGAGCAATCTTTAGAAATCCTTCAGAAGATTCCTGCTTGCAAAAAGCACCGTCAGGAGAGCTCTATCAGGAAAGCCTTGAATATCTGTCCCGCCATCTCCACAAGTTGAAATATAACACTTGGTACTCATTTCATCCTCAGTGTGACCGGCTCAACATTACTCATCTTGCCTTCGCAGATGACCTAATAATCCTTGCTAGAGCATATAAGGATTCGATTATGGCTGTCCTTCAGGTATTGCACTCTTTCTCGGCTTGTTCTGGATTAAATGTCAGCACAGCCAAGACTTCATTCTACACTGCAGGAGTTAATGCACAACTTATTGAAGAGATTGAGACACATACTGGTTTTAGTCGAGGATGCTTTCCGCTACAGTACCTCGGCGTTCCCCTGGCAGCTTCTCGAATTACACATATCCACTTTAAACCATTCTTGGATAAAGTGGGCACGTATATTGGTGGATGGCTTCGACGTACTCTATCTTACGCCGGGCGGCTTGAACTGATTAAAGTGGTCCTTCAGGGGGTGGACTGTTTTTGGTTATCAATTTTCCCCATCCCACAGAATGTACTACTATCTATAGAAAAGATGTGTCGATGTTTCTTGTTCGGAGCAAACGTACGAAACCCGCCAGCTTTATGGATGATGGTTTGCACACCTAAAGCTGAGGGGGGCTTGGCTTACTAAATCTCCATATATGGAACTCGGCCCTGCTTGCAGTGCACCTGTGGAACATTCATATTGATAAACAATCTTTATGGCTGCAGTGGATCCATCATTACTATCTCAAAGGCAACTCTATATGGACGTGGCAACCAAATAAAGAAGCTTCTCCACTGATGAAGAAACTTATGATAATTAGAGATGAATTGATGTGAATCAAAGGTACTGAACTGGGCCTAGTTGATTATCTGTCTACTGCTACTCATGATGGAAGACTACATACAAGGAAGATCTATAATCTCCTTAGGCCAAAGAAACCGAGAGCAATATGGAGTGCTGTGGTTTGGCATCATTACACAGAACCAAAATTAGCATTTGTACTTTGGATGGCTGCTCGCAGCCGATTGTGGACTCGAGATAATTTACGGGGGGATATTCCATGCCGGCTCTGCCCCTTGTGCGAGGAACAACTTGAATCATCCACACATTTATTCTTTTTGTGCAGGCTGTCCGCGGAGGTTTGGAAGACAATTCAGAATTGGCTCCACCTGCCTGCTCATTTGAATTCACTTTCTTCCTTGCTGCCATGGATCAAAAGACATGCCAGAGGAAATGGTAAACGAGCTACAGCTATTCGGCTATCTACTGCAGTAGCCGTGTACTACCTTTGGGAAGGACGAAATGAGAAAATTTGGCATCACAAGCATCTAGACATTGAAGTCCGGGTGCGGAAAACTAAAATACATGTCTTTCGGACTATGTATTATACTTTTCCAACTTTTGTCCCAAATGTTAACTTTGGTTTGTAATTGGCAATTGCTGTTTGATCTAGTTGTTTGCTGGTTCTAGATAGGGCCTATTATGATATTTGGTGTTGATGGACCCCTTAGCCGGGCTTGAGATGGAACACTGATTTTTGTAAACTGTGTACAGTTTATATATATACTTACTGTTTCGAAGAAAGCGCCGTCAGGAAAGCTCAGTCAGGAGAGCTCCGTCAGAAAAGTTCTGTCAGGAAAATCACCGGCTTATTA
>JAOWBR010222818.1:0-17473 GCA_028571145.1 Dionaea muscipula
GGGGGGCCGGCTGTGGCCGCGGGTGGGGGTCAGTCGGACCGATAGGTGGACGGTTAGAAAACGAAACAAAGTTTTAAAAAAATGAAATTTTACCTTGAAAAACTCATCTAAGAAATAATGATCTTATAGTCATATAAGGAAGAATATGAACGTTTAAATAGATATGAAACGTAAAAGGTGTTTTGAAAATATTAGAAAAAGATTAAAAGTGTTTTAGAAATATTTAAAAAAATTTGGAATATTGTTTACTTTTTAAAAAGTTAGAGATATTTTTAAAAGTTCAAAAAAAAATAATACATTTATCTATAATATTTGTTGCGTTTAGCGTCTATATTTTTTGTTTGTGTTACCACTTGAGTCAGAAATACTAGAAGAAGCTATAGAAGACGAAAGCAGAGGATCGCGCGAGTAAAAAACTCTTCACCGTAGACGGGCCACGAGAAGGAGACAACAATTAAAGTGTCCAAAGTTGTGATAAATAAAGTTGAAATTGAAACTAAATTTTCTTAATTTAATCGGAACTAAATTAATTGTGAGAAGAAGTTGATTAAATCAAGTTTTTACGGGCCTAATTTCTTTTTTCACACAGCTGACATGACATACAAAAGTTAACTTTAATGTATTTTGAATTAATACGAAACTAAATGGAAATTAACTTCCGTGGCTTAACTTCCGTTTTAATTTTAAAAATACTTTAGTTAATTCTGTTTTAGTAGGGATTATAAGGGTAACTCGTACACCACATAGGAAAAAAAACCGTTTCAACAAAATAAGAAAAAAAAATTAAATAAAATTGGTGATATCAACAATAAAAAAAATAAAACAAAAACAAAAAACCAAACCTATATATTATTATTATATATAATGTATACTTATATAAAATACCTATATAGATCTCTATATACTATACTTATATACAATACTATTATATATTAATGTGCGCGGCAGAGATGTGTGCAAAGTAGATCTCGTTTTAGTAAGAATGTGAACAGCAGAAATGTGCGTAAAGTAGATATCTTTAAAGGCTTATTTCCGTTTGTCGGTCTCGCTTTCCCTTCTCTTCACTACAAAGGTGCAACGTGGAATAGGCACAAAGAGTTCAAAATGGTACACTGTATCTGCATATATGGTGATTCTCACCACGTACAATTTCGTCTTAGCAAAGGGTACTATTGTTGCATCGATGACTAGACTGTGGATCATGCATACTTTTATTTACGCACATGAATATCCTAAACCCAGATTACTTTAGCTATTGTCAAGAAACAGATGACCCCACGAATCAAAGTGATATGAAATTCATGAACTAAAGGAAACAGTAAACATAGATGGGCTCTGTGAGTACTTTTGAAAGAGAAAGAGCGCAAACAAAGCAAGGAACATGAGGTAAAGCAGAAGTTTAAAAGCTGAAAATTTTAACTTTGCCTTTTAAGTATAATTGGTTTTACTAATATGAAAGTGATGATTTATTAACGTTCAGATCATTAATTATATATGCTACGGACGTTGAGATATATTAGTGGATTTGCATATATATACAATATACACTTGCAAATACTAAGCTGATTCACGGCTGAAACGACATCGACTATCATAATTAGCAGCAATCAAGTGGTGTAAAGATAACTCATATTGGTCATATTAATAGGGAAATAAATCCAGAATGCATAAAGAGGGGTCTTTTCTTTTGTTTTGGTTTCTACTTTTTTGAAAATTTGTTTCTCTCTTTTTTTGAATCCAGCAAGTCTTGTAATGGTATTGTTAGAAAACCACACAAACCAAAGCACATACCTTTCCTTTTCATGGGTTTTTGTTCTTTGTTTTTTTTTTTTTTTTTTTTTTTTTTTTTTTTTTGCTTTTAGTGCTTTCAAGGGGGTCATTAGATCAATTATCAGTCTACCAAAGAAAACAGAAAAGAAACATGCCATGCTCAAAAGAAACTCTAGCTAGGCTGTTCCTTCACCTCACAACCAGCTGCAAGCTTCTCTTCCTCTTCCTCTACTTCTCCTCCTTTCTATTCACAAAGCTCTTCTCATCCTTCTACAGCAGGTGGGTAACATATATCCAAGTCCTCATCCTTTTTTCGGCCATCCACGTACTTATACTTTGTTTTTTTAAGTCCCATGTTTAATTGCCATGCTTGTAGAGATGAAGTTGAAGACGAGTACAGCGATGAAGATGCGTCCTACTACGAAGATGAGGAAGAGGAGGTACCTGAAGCAGGAACATACCAGTGCTCTCGAGTTGATGGTTCTGAAACGGATGATTTGGTGGCCGACATTAGAGATGGCAAAGGAGAAGCACATGTTTTCTGGCCTTATGATGATCCGCACGAATCCTTCTACGATGTACTGTCAAGTGTCAGTAGCTCTCCTAAACCAGACGCTGAACAGAAAACGGCCGAAGATTTTGTACCAAGAAGAGGTTGCGATATAGTTGATCTCTGTGCTCTGCAGACAGAGAGTTTGCAAGCGGACTCGTGGGCTGCTCCCCCAAAAAGATGTGCCTCGAGAACAAATCACAAAGCTTATAACCACGGTAGAAATTATTCTTTCACATGCCAGCAAAGCAAGCTATGTGAATTGTCGTCATGTTATGACTCCAAGAAGCTATCCTGTTGCAGCTCATGAAGGTGAAGAGGTGATTGAAGAAATGAATGAGAAGAATTTTGGAGAAGATGATAAGTTCCTGATATTTACACCACGCAAGATGGAGCAGAGGAAATTCAATACTCTCTCAGACATCAAAGAAGATGATGAAGTATTCGATGGGGAGGCAATCATTGTCGGCTCAACATCGAAGAGCTCTTCTGAATGGAGAAGCTCAATGCAGGACTCAACAACCGATGATCCATTCTCCTCCTCGTCTAGGAGAAATGGCCGCAAGTGGGAGTCCTATACTGTGTTTCAAAAGTATGATGAGGAGATGATAATTTTGGACCAGATCAGTGCACGGAAGCTCCAGGAAACAGGTAACTCACAGCAACTACTAAACCAGATTGTCTACATATATACTTTCTTTTTCCTCAATCACCAACTCCTGTTTCAGAGTCGCTGAGATCGTTCAAAGTACAGCCAAGATCAATGTCAGAGAGGATAGTTTACAAGCTGTCAACAGACAAGATGAGATCCTCATATGTGTATCATCAGAACCCGTACCATGATTTGGAAGCAGCTTATGTATCTCAAATTTGCCTGACGTGGGAAGCACTCAACTGCAACTACTCCAACTTCAAGCGCAAGCAAGCTTCCCCACAGCAGGGATCAGATCTTGGATGCCCTGCCAAGATTGCACAACAGTTTCAGCAGTTTCAAGTACTCCTACAACGTTATATAGAGAACGAGCCTTTTGAGTATGGCAGGAGGCCTGAAGTTTATGCTAGAATGAGAACTATGACACCGAAGTTAGTCCAAGTGCCAGAATATCAAGGTTAAGTCTCCATGGCTAGCATGTGCTTTTTAGTAGTCAGGTCTCCACTGCTTGCACACTCAATTCAGAATATATAGCGTTTTTAATTCAACAATTTAGTGGCATTTATATCTCAACAAATCCGAACAAAATGAACAATAAAATGCCACCTCTTAGATTTAAACTGTTACCACCCGCTTTGTTTTGTTGTATAGATGATGAAGATGAACACGAGCTGGAAGAAACAGCAAGCTCAAGGATATCATCAGCATCGTTTAAGATGATACTAGAAGATGCAATTCAAACGTTCATGCGTTTTCTTAAGGCAGATCAGGAAACACATTGTCAAGTACTTCTGACAGCTTTATTTAGGAGACACCACAGACAACGGTCTGTTGATCCAGCTCTTCTCCATATGGCAAGAAGCAAAAACAAAAAGGCAAGCGCTCCTTGTCTAGCCTGTATTCATAGAAACGGTTGTTTAATTTTCATGTCCGCATAACCATTTGGAGGAAAAGCTAGACATTGTGACGGGGCAGTGCTTTATCATTTCATTTCCTGCCTTGTGCTGTCTCCAAACAATGAGAAGAAATTTTATGTTACACATGCTTTGTTCACAGAATTTACCCCGTTTTTCTAGTTGCATATTTGCAGATGAAGAAGAGGTTGAAAGATCTACTTCGTGCTGGTAAATGCTTCAGGAAAAGAAAGACGATAGAACAGGACATCGAGATCTTGATGGGTCTAATCGACATGAAAGTTGTGTCAAGGGTACTAAAGATGAGCAACATTACACAGGAACAGTTGCACTGGTGTGAGGAGAAAATGGGCAGAGTGAGAGTGTCTCAGGGGAAACTATACAGAGATTCCTCACCCCTTTTCCTCCCACCACGGAATATGTTGCTTTGATGACTAGGCTGTGAATGTGCACAAACTTTATACACGTGAATATCCTAAAATGGCAAGCTTTTTTTCTCAGCAACCAAGTCCCCCCACAGATCAAAGTGATTTCCCAGCCGATATGAAATGCATCAACCAAAGGGAAAGACTGTAACTGCACAGACGAAGCAAAGGGACATGAGAATAGGTGGGGACAAGGTGAGCTCAGCTCTATTTTAGCTTTTCTAATCAAAGGCTCATCTATAACATGGCCGAGATGGAGATAGAAGAGCGCAATGCCACAATGGTAAAAGAAAAGTACACATTAGCAGTGGATAGATAAAGGATTCACCTGTCATTTACGTTTATTTTCATTCGAGGTGGAACCCCAGGTCCCCACTGGGAAGTTGGCAGAGTGCCTGCAGCAAAAATAAAAAATAAAAAATCTCAGTCAATCACATTCAGATTGCCAGTCTAGCAACTAGAGGAAGAGTTAGTTTTCCCACCTTTTTTGCCTGTGACATGCAAAGACAAAGTAGTTGCTCTAAGTACCATTGAGGTCCTAAATACTGGCATTAGACGAACTCATTCTAATGATTTTTCTACAATCTTCTCGAGTAAACTTGTTCATCACTGGGGAAAGTTCTTCTCCATAACTACCATATCACACACTGCAGGAAAGAACTGTATGCTTTCAACACGACGTTCCCTTCAGCATCTGAAGGTGTTGCCACTTCGTTTGAGTGAAAGTACTGTCATTTACTTTATGGCAATAGATACATTATGCTTTCCACCTATAGAGACACTTCATATCTTCAGGACTAGATACCTAAGAAAGAAAACAATATCCTCTATGTGTGGCGCATAATAGCAGTACTAGTAGAATATACAACAATCATCTTTCGTCCTCCAAAAGTTTTTATATTTTCTGTACGTAAAAGCTGTACAAGAATGCGTAAAAGATCCTAATAATTAACTGCAAGCAACTTTACTGTCACCGCCTGCCGGGTGTAACTGGAGAAGAACTTCCGCTTGCAGGTTTTCGTAATCCTGAAAGGAGAAGCAACATAAATGAGTAAACTCTTGTTATCTGAACTGAATTGTCATAAACTTATTTCAGTTCCAAAGCTTATTTGCTTGACTTTTTGTTTCGAGAAGCTAATTCTGAATACACTTATTCTTATACTTAACTCAACTTCTACATACTTATCATTGAACCCATTAATCAAGAGATGCTCATTTTTATTTTATTTTTTATCACATCCCAGTTTATTGCATTTTAACAACATAGCAGTAAAGCACAACTGTATCAATGTTGTATCAAAGAGGATGATCAGTTGTGTTGTAAATACCTGTAGCTAATCTTGTAGTATTCACTCGTGAAAGACGAGGTGATGTTGGTTGTCCTGGTATCCGAGAGCGCTGGGCAATTCTACTCACTGATCTTGACCTGCAAAAACAAAAAGCACCACACAAGGGCATTTATACCATAGGTTCCTTTTAATGCATGGAGCAAAAAACTCATTATGCCTGAAATAACTGCAGAAACTATAGCAGACATTCCATTTTCTCTGTGGGCCTGTGGCATCAGTATTTGAAGTAGTTGACTAGCACTCAAAATAGGATTTGATTCTTCTGAAGGACTTCAATTGTTCTTTAACAGTATTCCAGAAGGTACAAGAATTTCAGTAGAAAAGAGAATCAAATAACACAGAGACCATCTTCTGAGGTGGCAGATGACAAATGATGTAGAAGTAGAACGATCATGCATACTGCTTGAAGGGAAAATGAAGCAGACAAAATATGGAACTTCAAAGCTGTGTTTTGATTTATTTTTCTTGTGCCGATGGTACAAAATGATTTGGGGATTGATGAAGTTACCCATAGGATGAAATCTGGTTCAATGTAATATTTTTAGGAGATCCAATTGTACCCATTGGTCACGGGTTTGAGGTGTGGAAATAGTCTCTTCGTGGAAATGTAAGGGTAAGGCTACATACAAATGTGCACACCCTCCCCCTACCCCAAGCCTAGTCAGGAAGCTCTTGCGCACCAGGGAACGCCCTAATCCAACTGTACCCGTCAAGCTCAAGTAGAACTTTTGTAGGATGAATATTTGAACATTGTTTCATGAAGCACAATTTTGGGCAGTTGCATATCAATACATATTCAAAATGGTTGTGACATAATAGAAGACAAGTGAGACACTCATTTAAGATGGTATGTGCATGTGAAATAAAGGCTTTGTAATGCCGTTGTAGGAAGATGTGAAGTTACGGAAGACGTGCAATGTCAATAGAGGAGAGGAACACCCAAAGAAAAAGCTTTGAAGGAAACTATTCAGTATATCATGATGTACCATGATTGAACAAAGGGTATACCACAGTGTAGAATGGGATGGAATGATCCTACCCATGTCACCAAGGATTTACAAGTTTCATTCAGACTTGTGGAAAGACAGAAAGGGACATGACAACTGAAGGCTAAAGGAAATTAAGGCAGAACAATAGGTATCTCGAGAAATGAACATGACCAACTTGATTGATAGAACTTGTTTGCAGGGTAATGACATTTAGTTTTCTGCATTTTTCATTTCTCAGCTGCTGAAATTTCATTTTAGCCCTTATTCCATTTCATCGCGGCCTCATATTAGGATTCTCATTGCTATTACAGAAAAGAAAAAATACCTATTTCTCGTGCAACCCATGTTGACAATAAAAAAGCAAAATGAATTGTATGGCCCTTAGAGCCTGTTATCGAGAGTTATCTTTTCACGATGATAAACAAGAAAAGGAGAAAGTGCAATATTTCTAAAACATTGGGAAATCAATGCATAAAGTCAGGGATAGTTGTAATACTAACTTCTCAAGGTTATCATCTCTGTTCTTTGATGGAGTTGAGCCTTTGGTTGATATATTGACTTCAGTAGCTCCATCAGTGTCTGTTCCCACAGAAACATCACCATCAGATATTTCACTTAAGTTCTCCTCATTATTTGCATCCTCATCATCCGCAGGGGTACTATCACCTGTGCCCCCTTTGGTAATCTTGGATTGTCGCGGGGATTCCTTTTTGTTCCGCATGTCATTCATGGACCTGGATGACCGTAAGATTCTATTTTGCTGATTAGCATCATCAATGAATTGCTTGGAACCAGCATCAGGAGGAATATCACTATACTCTGATCTGATGTCTTGATCGAAAGCCACTTTCTGAGCAAGTCCTGAGCGTTTCTCACTGGACAAAGTCGGGCTTCTTTGAGAACTGTCCCCAGTGGGATTTGTAGGTGAAGATACAGATCCATACCTTAATGAGCTCATGCTACGCTTGACAGTGGGTTGGACACCTTTGGGATCTTTAAGCTGTAATCTCTCGATTTCCTCATCCTTTTTAGCTATCACATCCTTAAGAGATGCCACCTGGTAAGAGAGTAGCTTCTCACGGTTTGTATTCTACAAGATCCTTACAAGTGCTAACTATCATCCAATAATCTATGGCCTCACTATATCTACTATGAAAAAGGGAATATTAGGCATTATCTTGCTAACTATACGTTGACTGGCAGCCAATGTAGTGGAATGATGTCAAAGAATCAATATTGCCAGCCCCACTTAATTTGGTTTTCGGTGGTCTAGTAACAAGGATAAGAAATATAGAAACTCAAAGAAGATAGCAGGAATCTTAGCTGCGCGCAAATCAACTTAGCATCAATGCAAGAGACTCAAGGGAACCAACCACTTGAATCAAATTCACAATTCAAGAGGCAAGGGAGAGCACCCCCAACTTCCCGAGAAGTACATCATATCTCCTAGAAGGAGAAACAGAAATAAAGAAAATAAACCATCATACGTTTGAAATGCCACTTTTACTCCCCACTAAAAGAAGAAAAATATGCAAAAACATTACTAATTAGCCCCAGTTCATTCGAAAGACAAGTACCACAAGTACAACCTAACAAAATCACCTGAACCTTCAAAAAAAAAGTTTATTTGGTCAACATCATTAAGCTAGAAATGCATTTTTTAAAAAGCCATTATACAGAAAATTAGCCAGTATGCATTCATGCACAATAATACTTTATGCTACTCAAATCTCTAAATTAGATCTTGAAACCATTTAGGGCTATTTGGGGAATTAAGTCAAATAAACTGATAAAACAGGTAAATTTATCACATGAGGGCGACATCAAGAACTATGGCAGCAAAAAAAGAAAAAAAAAATACTTCCAGCCAATACGAATCGTAAAAGAAAAACAAAGTGGTTATCGAGATGCAGAGCATTATGTCAGAATCTATCACCAGTTAGCAACATCAAAGCTTATTCATTATTACTATATTCTTGCCTGCCAAATTAGTGCAATAAAGAGAGATACAGAAAAGAAATATCCGGAAAGGCACCTGTTCCATTAACTCAAGGACATCTCGGCCTTCCTTATTGTTCCTTGCAGCACCGAGCTCAACTCCAGAAACCCGTACAGCAAAGTTCAAGGTGCTTAATGTTTCTGAATAAGATGTTGCATCAGGATTTACCTGAACAAACATAAGTGTCTTTGCTCTGCCGCCTGAAACATATGTATGCATATATATACAAGGGTTCAATAAATCACCCCTATTCAACACAATTATTCTAGAACAGATTAAAAAAATGCCTCCTTTTTGAAGTATAAGTACCTAGAGAACTCTGAAGAACTTGAGTAAGCTTGCTGTTCCTGTAGGGGACATGTGGGCTTTTCTGAGCAAGTGCAAAAATGACATCTCCCAAAGCAGATAATGATTTGTTTATATGTTGTGCTTCCTTCAACCGATCTCCAGTAGCCTCTGAGCGATCTACTCTTTCGCTTCCTGCAAGGTCTACCAAATGAAGACTGCCACGTGTACTAGCACCAGTTTTGATGTCAGTTCCTTGGACGTGAATAGTTACAATGCTGCAATTGAAATACATATCCATTACTCATTATAAGCTATATCTCCAAATCATTAAACAGCTTCAGAAGCATATATATATAAGCACCTGTGTGAGCGACTGCTTCTCTCGTTCATTGCAGTGGCACTTACTGACCTATTTTCATGTCCCATCCTCATCAAATCAATCACATCAGTGGTTGATCTAACAGGTTCCATGCTAGCATCAGGAACAGCAAGTCCATGGGCATGGGAAGTAGTCAAAATCCCAAGTGTGTGAAGGTTAAGAAAACCACATGATCAAGGAAAATAAAGAAAAATTCTTCCTCTTTAAAGGGTAAGGAAGGAGCTCCATCCAATGACGAAAGCTCTCAAAATGAAATTGTAAATGTTATATCAATTGAACTGTTTACCCTGAAACACCCATGAGTCTCACTATTAGAGTCTATTTCATTTTTCTCTCCTCATAGAAGTTGAAGCTTGAACTAACAAGTTATCACTTGAACTTTAAAAATAGTATGTTGGAAGAAGATGAAATTGATTTTAAGTAGTGCTACTAGCAACAACATTACAACTAAAGAAAAATGATTGATTCAGCATAAACAACTAGAACATAATCAGTTCGATGAATTAGAGTTCTGCGAAGTTGTAGTTCTATGAGTCAAACTGTCAATTTGATAAACGAGTCTTCACATCTAAATCATGATATTGCTATTAGATATTAACTAAGAAGAAATAGTAAAAAGGATATTTCTTCTGTGAACTATTGCCTGATAGTAGGTCCCGAACTTGTTCGTTATATATTTCAATCATTTGAACTCCAATCTCATACTGGAAGTAGTTCTTTCTATCTTCAGAAATTTGGAAAAGGTCATCTAAAGCACGGTAATTGACCCCCCAATTCTCCTTAGTTGCTCCCTCAGGTCCCGTCTGCAAAGACATCCCAAAAGCCGACAGGTTTTTAGTCATCAGGATTTCTAACGTGGAAATTCAAAGATAAGCACAGTTCCTACCATTGTGTGGGTCTTTCCTGAACCAGTCTGACCATAAGCAAAAATGCAAACATTGTAGCCATCCAGAACTGTCCGTATCAAAGGTTGAGTATCGGAGAAGACCTCCGCTGTAAAACAAGAAGTACGTTGACTTGACAGTTCCTTTGTTGCATGGGCGAAGAGTATGAATAAAAAGGATGCAATATAATTGATTCCTTAAATAAGTTAGTTGATAATGCTTAAGAAAACAGAAGTATGACAGAAATGACCTTGAGTTGCAGTTGGGCCAAAGACCTTATTGAACCTAAATGATTTTTGACTATCTTTCCCTGATTTGGAAGGATTGACAATGACAAGCTCTCCATTTTCACCAATTTCTTCAACAACTGTCTCCTTTTTGGTTTGTCCAGGAAGAAATGGCCTTATTCGACAATAAACTCGAATACTACCTGTACAAAGAATAAAAAGTGTCAACTAGATCACCAGAACACGGAAAAAGATTTAAGAGACTACAATCACCTTTTAAGTCTTGCAGCTCATTGTATAGTTTACGGTTTTCATCGAGAACTGCATGATACTTTTGAGCTGCTTCAGCTAGTCCTTTGAGTTTTTTACCTGAATCAGAATACTGATGTTATTAAAGGACTTCCCAACTCAAAAAGATCCATAAAGTACAGAATCTGGTCATCTCACCAAAGCGATCCAACTCTTCTAAGTAGCTCCTTTGGGTCTGTAGAAGTTCTAGCTTGATGGACTCTAAAGAATGTCTAAGTTCCTAAGCATTTGAAAAGTTCATTAAAAAATCTGGTACTGACAACAACAACATGATGAACATTTACAGGGTCAAAAAAAATAAACTTTTACATGGTCAAACATACCTGCAGAGCCACATGATGAACATTCATGATGTTCTCAAAGACGTGTTCTTTCTTGCTCCATCTCTGAACCTTTGACTCTTCATTTACTTCAAGTTCTTTCACCTTATTCTTCCAATCATCGAGAAGATTCTGTTGCTCTTTTAGCCTCATTTCTAACTCATTCTGAACTAACTTTCCTTGGGCATCCAGTTCCTGATAACGTAGTTCATATGCTTTCTTTGCTGTTTCTATCTCTTGCTTCAGTGCTGACATCTTGAGATTGCTTTCGTCCTTTGTCTTCTTGGCTGCTTCTAGCTCTTGCCTCAGTGTTGACATCTCGAGATTGCTTTCATCCTTCGTCTTCTTGGCTGTTTCTAGCTCTTGCCTCAGTGCTGACATCTGGAGATTGCTTTCATCCTTCGTCTTCTTGGCTGTTTCCAGCTCTTGCATCAGTGCTGACATCTCGAGATTGCTTTCATCCTTGGTCTTCTTGGCTGTTTCTAGCTCTTGCCTCAGCGCTGACATCTCAAGATTGCTTTCATCCTTCGTCTTCTTGGTTGTTTCCAGCTCTTTCATCAGTGCTAACATCTCGAGATTGCTTTGATCTTTCTCCTTCTTCAATCTGGAAAACTCCTCATCTTCGCTATTCTTCTTGTCTTCCATTTTCGTCTTCTCAAACTGTGTTGATCCATAGAAGAAAGGAGAATAGGGTAGCCAGTCTCTTTGTTGGAAGCAAATTATGCATTGTGATCCCAGCAGTCTTTGATGGACAAAGAAGCAGATGAGATGCATGACATTCAAGAGCTAACCACATGTATGGACTTGCAAGATTAACGGTTGTTAAATATATTTTGTGGGTCTTATACCACAACATCGACCTTTTGGTAGAGTTGGTTCCTCAACAATGGTCATTAGGTCAATCGCTACAAAGTTGAAGCCCATCTTTCACTAAAGCAAACTTTGTTGGGTTGTGTCGTGTTCACCAATAAAAGGTACCGACTATTTGCAGGAAAGGAAGAAACACATCATGCATGAAGAGACAAAACAATATTTAGTTCTAAATGTCATTTATCTATGACTATTCATGTCACATGTGTCATAACTGTACCGAATCAGTTATTGGTTTTAGACAACAAAGAGCACGATCTAGGGATTGCTTAAAGCATAATATCTTTTGTATATAGCAAGAAAGGACCTGAATTCAGGAACGAAAGGTAGTATTTAGTAGTTCATGATGTATATGGCATGATTCACATAAATGATCAACTGCCGGTAGAGGATAAAAGAAGTGTCAACAAAATGCTGCAAATTGAAACCTACAAAATTTGCATGGCAACAACATAAAGGAGAGCAAAGAGTTCAGTAAATTTTGGTGTATTGTGTAAAAGCCATTCTGAGAGAAAAAATAAAAGCAGATCTCTATTATTTAAGAAAAAAGAGCCCCTAGCTCTCATGTGACGCAAGATTGCTTTGACCAATCTCTGTTTCACTTTATCTTCCCTGTAATTCTTCCTGGTCTCTGTGAATATCAGTATGATGAGCGTTAATTCTGCTGTGAAGATTGAAGAAGAAAAGCAGGGAAGGGGGTTCGTAAAATATTTTGCGATTGGCACTGGTTGAGGATGTTAGTAAGGGTTTCAGTTACAGAAATTACTAAGTCAGCTGATTCTCAAATATCTTCTGCTGCTGATATGGTGGCTGCAGACAGTAGTGAGCAAAAGAATGAGCAACAAAACAAGTTGAGGAGGAGAGCCCATGTCTGGCACAAGATCAGTCTAGTGGGTCTGACACTGTTCCAGTGATAGGTAATCACTGATCAGAAGGATCATCTGCTGAATGAGTATGGAAAGTTTGATTGGTTCTAAGAAGCAAGAGAAGCTAATGCCTAAGCAAAAGAGTGTGTGGAAACAAAGACGGAGGGAAGCTTTGTTCAGAGAAAATAGAAATGTTCAAAAGCTGTCACAACCCCTCCCAATGTTCTAAGGGAAATGGTATTCCGGAAAAATACCCTTATTGGGTATGTATATAGTATATGGGGAGATAATTCTGTGTGGAGCCATACAAGGCTATGTTAAGAGCACATAACCATAGTTTAAATTGTGAAAAGTGGTTCTGCACAAGGATGGATACTTCATTTTCAGATTTGAGAATCGGTAAGGTAAGCAAGGTTGAAAGATGCTAGTTGGGGAGAGATCAAATATTCCATGGTTTGGGACAGTAGTGTCCAGCTGCTGTCAATAAGCACAATCTCATGTTATGGCTTTTCGCCATGATAAAATCAGAACAAGAGATAAACTTTCAAGATGCCAATTGCGTCGGATGATAGTTGTACACTCTGCAGGCTGTGACTGAGACCAGAGACCATATATTTTGAATGTGCCTTCTCTCAGCTTGTTTCGTTGCGGTTTTGAGGAAAGATAAAGATGATGAAGAATTGGCTTGTTTCCGCAGGCTGAATGAAATGCAGCATCAAACTACAGAAGGAGTAGGACCCATTTAACCGCAATGGTGTATCACGCACAACAAGCAGATTTTTCAAGCTGAAAGAGCTATTTACAGCAGATTATTGTTCAAATCTGTCAAGATGTAGAGATCAGTTATCCTCCTCCTAATGTTTGGTGATAGTTTTGAGTTGCTCCAGGTATAGCATAGAGTTATTTTTGTTATGGTTGTACAAAGATCATTGTACTCCATTTCTTACTGGGCAATGAAATTTCAACCATTTTCAAGAAAAAAGAAAAAAGAAAAAACATAACACATACATTCTGATGATGGAAAACTAAGCTAGTGTGTAACATGTTACCTTTATATGCTGGAGCTGGTTCAGAACAGACTGCAATAATAGAAAAGATCTTCCATCATATGTTAAGTAAACAGGGATGGGAAAAAAAAAACAATTCAACATGTATACTGTAGCAAGTGCTGAAGAGTAACTTTTGTTATACCTCACTCTCTTCACTTGTCCTAGTTGCAAGGGCTTCAAGTACCCTAATCCTCGAATGGTATTTCTCTTCACGAGCTTTGAAAAGATTGTTTTGCTGCAGGAGAATGACCGAATTAGATAGTATACAAAAACAAGCAATCCATGAAACATTATAATTATTAAATTATGAAAAATGCCAACGGGTGCCTATAAGGCACTTGCTAAGAATCTATATGTGGAAAGTTTTTTGTTTATTTATTGAAAATTTTCAAGTTCTAATGCCACCATGTACATTAAGTACAATAAAATTTTCCAAAATATGGATTCTTAACAAGTGCTCATGGGGAATCCTTTAGCATTTCTCATAAATTATTACCGTTCGTAGATGCTCTGCTTGAGTTGATATTCGCCGTTCTATCTCCTGAACTACTTTTCTCAGTAGGCATGCAACGCGCTGATGAGATGATCCAAAAGTAAGATATATGCAAAAATGAAAGAAGGAAGACCAAAGCTGATGCATAAGCATTTTGAATGACGTCCATAAACACTTATTGTAACAACTAATTTCTGATTCCCATACCTGAGGTATTTCAGCGTTCTTTCTTTCTATGCTTTCCTCCAAGATTCCATTTACAACGCTCAAGAGTGACTGAGTTGGGGCATTCTGCAGAAAAGGACTACATGATTTAGTGGAAAAAAGAGTTGAGAAGCATTTTTTAAACAAATTTACAGGTGCATGTGCTAGTGAAAACGTCAGTACACACATCAAAACTGTTAGATTTCATCATCTCTGTGATCTTTGCAGCAGGAAGATCGGAATAGAGTCCTTGCTTCATTTGAAACACTTCGTGAAACTTATGGCCACTCTGAAGTACAGCAGCAGCTGATCCTATGAAGAAAAAAGAGCTCAGAAAGGTTAACTACACGCTTCCACGTGAATTTTTTCCCGAATATCCGGTTCAAATTTTTGTATAGCACCAATTTTAGCTTATGATCCATGATTATTCCTTGTATGTTTTGGCTTATGATGCAGGATGGTACTAAATATGTAATGCGCACTAGTCCTATGGACATCAATTCAAAACTGTAAAAAATCAGTTTCTGCCCCCATTGCATAAACTTCATACTAGATCAAATACATTTTATATACTGGGCCAGTTGTTAGTTTCACAAGTTTTCCTCAATCAAGCACGTGAAGTCTAGAAGTATTGCATGTTAGAAACAGATCTTCAGAAACAGATCTCATTGAACCTTGCTGGGCACATGAATGGAAACTCTCAACAATTTTCTTTATGCAATCTGTTTCATGTAGGGAGGAACTCCATGGGTTTCTTCACAAAATTCCTCACTTCCAAACCCAAAAAAAAACATCAGGAAACCAAAACCTACCCTCAGAACCACAAAACCTTATTTCATCATGGCAGTCATCATCTTTCTAACACTGATCTATATAAACCCAACAGGAAATTATGACAATAGTGCTTATTCAGTCTGTCAGCATCCTTCTTTCCTCCATACTCAAGGTCTCACTTTTACTTCAGTTTACCTCCTTGTTGAGCTCTCTCAAGCGCTCAACTTGATCATGGATATCCGTGACAAAAGAGTTACTTGATTCATTAGAATTTGTATATTTCTGGGATACTTCTATCTTTTCTCCTCTCTTTTGGTTTAACACTCATGTTTTGTAACTATTTTTCCAATTTTAATTCTTGACATCTAATTTGGTTATCATTATGAAAGTTTGGAAAGTGCCCATTATCATTTCCATTAAATGTTGCCTCTTAGAGATATGCTCATTAGCAGAGTTAAACAGAGATACAAGGACACTGGATATATAGAGGGAGGGAGGGAAGAAGAAGAAAAGGAGAGACCTGATGCAACTGGACTATGCAGTCCTCTAAGATATTTTGTGTCTGTCAAAGTTTTTCGCTTGTCTTCACCAAATTTTGCAATTAAACCGCCAGACTGTGGCATATATTGCTCCTTGAGTGCAAAAAGGCAGTCAAGAACAGGCTTCATAGATCCCTTCACAGTCCACCAAAAAGATTGAAAAGAAAATCAGATATATAAAAAATGGGGAAAGTGCCTAATTGTGGGGAAGTTAATAAGCAGATGAAAGAGAGAGGTAAGCATTTAAGAAAATTTGCATATGATGAGAGAGTGAGAATGCTAAGTGCAATTTCAAGAGGCATATGGGGATGCTTGCTTATGGATTTCATTAAACATCTTCAATGTGGGACAAGATGAGTACTAATTGAAAATATAAGAACTAAGAGAAGAAGCATTGCCTTTTCTAAGTCTGATAGTTCGAAACATGGCAAACCCATCTCAGCCATGACAGCTAAAAACCGCTTAATTCTTTGAATCCTAGACTCTGGAGACTGACCGTAATCAACCCCCTGGATAATAATGCACAGGAAACAGTAAATAGTATCCAGGTATAACATCAATAAGATGCAAATAGACATCATAAAGTACCTCATAAACATAGCCAGGCTTTAGCTTCATCCAAATATTATATAGGACTACGCCATCCGATAAGCTTGCTCTCAGCTCCTCCTCTGAAGCTTTCACTGACAAATAAAAATGAGGAACAACATGGTTCAACCACTCCACCAAAGCCATCAGCCGTTGAGCTGCATGAAATTCAATCATTTAGATCACATCAACCAGGAGAGGAAAAACGGTTCATAGATATGGACTTGAATTACTTCACCATCAGACTCAACATCTCCATTAGTGATATCCCTGGTTTCCATACTCATCCTGCCGTGCTCAGAAGAACCATAACAGCTCCAGATTTAGTTCACTCAAATCAGATCCTGACAAGGGATCTTATTGCTCTAAACACAGGGAAACTGTGGTCTCTCAGGGGCTATACAATGTATCTTCTAAATGAGGATTCCTACAAATGAGGATGCAGAAGAGTCAAGAACCTCCTGACTGGCAAGCATGGTAACTCATCATCCACAAGATACACACATACTCGGTACATTAATGCTCAATTGAACCATGAGCATAAAATATTCTCGGTTTCATGAAAGTCATCAATTCACAAACCCCCGAACATCCATTCCAACATCCTTTGAAGTCTAGAAATGTACCATAAATATTTTGGTCAGTGATATGCAAATGAAAAATGAGGCACTCTGTTCACCGCTGTACCTCTCACTGAGTAATGCCAGTTTGCAAGCTGATTTACGCTAGAATATTAACCTTTCAAATAATCAGATTTACGCTAAAATGAAGCACTGAACAAAATAAGATTGTAAATAATCATTCCCAACCAGAATATTCACCTTGCAGCTTTCTCAGCCTTGTGAACTCTACTCGAATGAGCATCTTTTCAAAGATATTAAGCATTAACAGACAACTCACATCACTGCTGAAGCTAGGACATGACATTTGGCAACATTACAAGGAAAAACCGTAGTATGCGTAAATTAAAAATGGTAAATCCAACTGAATGTTCTGGTATTATAATCATACAGAACATTCCTAGCAAAAGAGCTC
>JAOWBR010222929.1:0-17471 GCA_028571145.1 Dionaea muscipula
CGGGCAAGGCCTGGTCGGTCGCGGGAGAGTGGAAGAGAAATCCTGAGAAATAAAGGGGTTGATTTCTATTTATAGGTATGGAACAGGGGAAGAACCAGGTTCTCCCGAGCAAGGATCCCAGGCAAGGATCCCGAGTAAGGAACAGGGGAAGAACCAGGTTCTCCGGAGCAAGGATCCCGGGCAAGGATCCCGAGCAAGGAACAGGGGAAGAAACAGGTTCTCCCGGGCAAGGTACCCAGGTAAGGATCCCGAGCAAGGATCTTGAGCAAGGATCCCGAGCAAGGAACAGGGGAAGAAATAGGTTCTCCCGAGCAAGGTACCCGGGCAAGGCTTTCTCGGCCCTGGCTGAATGAGAAGGAGAAGACGCCAAAAGGAGAGAGGGAAAGAGGTATTTATAGAGGAGGAAGGCTGGATATTTACGGTTTTGCCACTGGACCTTCGAAAAGGTCGTGGGGGGCTCGTATTAGCTCCGATTGACGAACGGTTTATGCCCACACGCTCGTGGTGAGATGGGGAATCATACAGGATGAGTTCGGCCGGATTGACCGGGGTTGATCGGGTTTGAGTAGGTTTGACCATGGTTTGACCAAAGTTTGACCGAGGGCTCGGGTCTTGTCGGGTCAGGCCAGACAGTTTAATTTCGGACCCTTTGGCCACGTGTCTCTAGGGAAAAATCCCCCTATATCAGTGACATTTGGAGATAACAAGAAAGGTACAATAGTTGGGTATGGTAAAGTTGGTAAGTCTCAAACTCGTTCCATTGATAATGTTTCGTTAGTTGAAGACTTGAAGCACAATTTGATGAGCATATGCCAACTTTGTGACAGAGGTAACATTGTTGAATTCAATTCTGAGAAATGTTTTGTTAAAGACAAGAACACATGTGAAATAATTTTTGAAGGAAAGAGGATTAACAATGTGTATAAAGTGGATCTTAACATGTTTTCTTCTTCTTTGTCTTGCATGAGTGTTTTTGAGGATGATCCCACACTATGGCATAGAAGACTTGGACACGCAAGCTATTCACTTTTGAAAAAGTTGAACAAGAAGGAGTTGGTAGGAGGACTACCAAAGGTGAAATTTGAGTCTTTGAGATTGTGTGATACCTATGCAAGAGGTAAACATGTTAGATAATCTTTCCACTCAAAAAAAACAGTAAGTTCTACCTCACCTCTTCAAATGATACATATGGATTTATGTGGACCCATGAGAGTTTAAAGTAGAGGAGATGTAAGGTATGTTCTAGTGATTGTTGATGATTTCTCACGCTTTACATGGATTATCTTTTTAAGGGGAAAAGATGACACATTTCATGAGTTTAAATGTTTTATAAAAAGGGCTCAAAACCAAATTGGACATAAATTGATTTCCATAAGAACTGATCATGGATCTAAATTTGAAAATTCTAACTTTGATAATTTTTGCAGGAAAAATGGAATTGATCATAAATTTTCAGCCCCAAGAACTCCTCAACAAAATGGAGTAGTAGAAAGGAAGAACCAGACCTTAGAAGACATGACTAGGACAATGCTACTTGATAGTGGCTTGTCTAAATCTCATTGGGCCGAGGCTGTAAATACTGCTTGTTTTATTTGAAATAGAGCCTTAGTTCGACCTTTACTTCACAAGACTCCATATTAATTGTTAAAGAACAAAAAGCCTAATCTTGCTCACTTAAGGAATTTTGGATGCAAATGTTTTGTCTTGAATAATGGAAAAGATAACTCAGAACAATTTGATGCAAGAAGTGATGAGGCTATATTCCTAGGTTATTCACCGCATAGTAAGGCTTACAAGGTCTTAAATAAACGAACTATGTGTGTGGAAGAGAGCATCCATGTTTTATTTGATGAGGCTAATCAAATTTCAAATGTGCAGGATGATGATTTTATGCTGGAATTAACCAGAGGAGTCGACCCCTCTGGTAAAAGAACAGAAACTGTAGAAGTTGAGACAAATGAAGATCATGAGCATCAAGGAAAAGAGGGAGATAAAGGAGATGTACAAACAAATGAATAAAGTTCTAGTACACAAGTTAGGAGCAGTTCAAATCGACAAAATAAAGATGGACAGAATCTTCCCCATGGTGAAAATGATCTAAGGAGTCGACCCCTCAGAAGCTGGAAACAGAAGTCTTCTCATCCCTTAGATAATATCATTGGTGATCCGACCGATGGTGTTAAAACTACATATGCATTACATAATGTATGTGCTTATTACAATTTTCTATCTCAAGTTGAACCTACAGATTACATGGTTGCTTTGCAGGACCCTGATTAAATACTAGCCATGCAAGAGGAGTTGAATGAGTTTTAAAGGAACAAAGTGTGGCACTTAGTTCCTAAACCCACGGATCATAATATCCTTGGACTTAAATAGGTTTTTAGGAACAAGGTTGATGACAATGGAGTGATTATAAGGAATAAAGCAAGGCTTGTGGTGAAAAGATACAGCCAGGAGGAGGAAATTGACTATGATGAGACTTGTACTCCTATGGCTAGATTAGAAGCTATTAGAATGCTTATTGCCTTTGCTAACTTTAGAGGATTTGCTTTGCATCAAATGGATTTAAAACTGCATTTTTAAATGGATTTTTGAAAGAGGAAGTTTTTGTTGAACAAACCCTACGATTTGAGGATCCACATTTTCTAAATCATGTGTTTAAACTTGATAAACCACTCTATGATTTAAAGTAAGCTCCTAGAGCATGGTATGTGAGGCTTTCATATTTTCTTTTGGAAAATGGATATTTAAGAGGAAAAATTGACAAAACATTATTTGTAAAGGTTAAGGGGAAAGATATCTTAGTAGTTCAAGTTTATGTTGATGATATTATTTTTGGATCTACTAATGAATCTTTATGTGATGATTTTTCAGATTTAATGAAGAGTGAATTCAAGATGAGTCACATGGAAGAAGCTGATTTTGATTGGAAAATTGTGAATGAGGAAGCAGAACTCCAGGGAGAACAGACTGAAAAAGAGACTGTGGATGGAGATTCGGGCTCTGAAGAAAAATTTTATGATGTTGTGGATGATGAGAGACTTAATGACGAAGATGTTGTAGCACCAACAGATCCAGCTCCACCAGTTCCAGCTCCAGCAGTTCAACAAGCCATAAGGAGGACAGACCCAGGAGTCAAACCCTCAGGTCCCTCTGGCATCTTACCAGATTTTGACTTGATCCATCTTCAAGCAGAGTTTGCTCGAGCTGTTCAAGCTAATACAAGATTCCAGGAGCTCTACCAACAGATGCAATCTAAACCCCTCACCACACCAAAGCCTTAGGAAACCACTTGATAGCCACTAGATTTCATTGACCATTCCTTGATCATATTATGTTCATGATCTAGTTTCTGAAACAATCTTATCTTCTGATTTCCATTGCTCAAACATTTCCATTTATCTTTTTCTATCCATTACCACAATATCTTTAAGGGAACACTGGATTATCAATAGGGTTGAAGCTTCAGGTACACCATGTCACCGACTTTGAATTCTCTCTCTGTCGGCTTCTGAGTAGTATACTTCTTATTCCACTCCTGAGCCAACTTAAGATTAGCCTTGAGCTGTTAAGCCAACTGTCTCCTATCGTCCATCATCTCTTACAAGGACGCGACTGAAATCTCCACCGTCTCCAAGCCTAATTGTGGGGGTTCTTTCCCATACAAAGCTTGAAAAGGGGACATTTTAAGTCCCGTATGGTAGTGGGTGTTGAACCACCATTCGGCCATCACTAAGTGTTTCACCCACTTCTTTGGAGCTGAAAAGGTCATGCATCTTAAATAATCCTCTAAGAAACAGTTGATCCTCTCCATTTGATCATCAGATTGAGGGTGATAGGTATAACTGAGATATAACTTAGTACCAACTAGCCTGAAGAGCTCTTGCCAGAAGATGGAAGTGATAATCTTATCTCTGTCTGAAACAATTGACTTTGGGAACCCGTGTAGCCTGAAAACATTATCAAGGAATACTTGTGCAACTTGACCAGCCGTGAACGGGTGCTTGAAGGCTATGAAGTGAGAGAATTTTATGAACCAATCCACGACCACTAAGATTACCATCGTCCCCTTTGAATTGGGTGGTCCTTCTATGAAGTCCATGGAAATGTGCTCCCATGATGACTCTTGTATGGGTAACGACTGGAGAATCCCGGGGTAGATGGTATACTCTACCTTGTTCTCTTGGCAGACGGAGCACTTCTTGATGTACGCAGTCACAAGCTGCTTCATAGATGGCCAAAAGAACAATGCTTTGATTCGCTGAAGTGTAGCCCCAACGCCCGAGTGACCACCTTTAGGGGAGTCGTGGAGTGCTACAATAACTCTTTTCCTCAGATCACCGGCTGAGACAACATAAATCCTTCCCTTTTTCTTCAAGATGCCATGTTGCACCAAGTAGGGTAAACCCCCGTCTAGGGTAATCAAGCTGGTGGTCAGATGGGACTGGGCTTGCTTGTCCCCTATATACGAACTCTCCGCGTCCTTGATCCAAGAAGGAACACAGACGGTGATAGCATGATAACTCTCCTCTTCGTCCCGTCTAGACAAAGTATCAGCCACTGTGTTTTCAGCTCCCTTCTTGTACTCAATCACATAGTTCTGTCCCAAAAGCTTAGACATTCCATTCATCTGAGCACATGAGGTTAGCTTATGTTCCAGTAAAAACTTCAACGACTGCTGATCGGTCTTAACAATGAACTGTCTTCCATACAAGTAGTGCTTCCATTTTTGAACAGTCGTGAGGAATGTGAGGAACTCCTTCTCGTACGTGCTAAGTCCAACATTCCTTGGCCTGATCTGCTTGCTCAAGAAGGCTATGGGTCTCTGGTTCTACATCAAAATGGCCCCAATCCCATTGCCACTGGCATCACATTCCACAATGAATGGCAGAGTAAAATCGGGTAAGGCCATGACAGGAGCAGTACTCATTGTTGTCTTCAACTTCTCAAAAGCAGTAGTTGCTTCCTCCGTCTACTTGAATGCACCCTTCTTTAACAGAGACGTGAGAGGTTTGCTAATGAGGCCATATGCCTTGATGAACTTTCGGTAGTATCCCGTAAGTCCCAAGAATCCTCTCAGAGACTTCAGTGTTTTGGGCTCAGGTCAGTCGGTCATGGCTTGTATTTTACTAGGTTAATCGCTACTCCATCTTCAGAGATGACATGGTCAAGATAATCGAACTTACTTTGGGCAAAGCTGCATTTACTCTTCTTGGAATACAGACGGTTAGCTCTAAGTATATCAACAACAGTCTGTAAGTGTAAGACGTGATCCCCTAGCTGTCTGCTATACGCCAGAATGTCATCAAAAATAATAGCACAAACTTTTTTAAAAATTTAGAAAATACATCGTTCATGAGAGCTAGGAAATTAGCAGGAGAATTAGTAATACCGAACGGCATCACCTTAAATTCATAGTGTCCAAGATGGGTGCAGAACGTCATCTTCGGTATATCCTCCAGTGTCATCCGAATCTGGTGGTATCCAGCTCTAAGGTCAATCTTCGAGAACCAGGATGCTCTATGTATCTCATCTAATGTATCATCAATCACTGGAATGAGAAATTTTTCCTTCACAGTAATGGCATTGAGCTGCCTATAGTCGATGCAAAATCTCCAACTTTCATCTTTCTTCTTCACTAGGAGGACAGGTGAGGAAAACGGGCTATGCGAGGGTTGAATGAGTGCACCGTCTAACATCTCCTTAACCTATTTTTCTACCTCTAACTTTTGAAAATGGGCAAATCTAAACAGTCGGAAGTTAATTGGTTTTGAGTTGGGTAAAAGGGGTATGGAATGGTCTCATATTCTTTATGAAGGTAGGGATGTGGGCTCTTAGAACACATCTTCATACTCATCTAGTAATGAGGTAATGACCTCGGGTATCATATTCTCCATTTGGTCCTCTTTCCCCATCTGCACATTCGCCACCGTCTGACTCCTCTCCATGAAATAAAATTGGCACAGTATTGTCGTAGACGCGGTGGCATCCTTAGACTTCTTTCCCATCTCCTTACTCTCCCTTTGCTGAATGCCTCTCAACTCAAATTTCTTTCCATTCTTCCTAAAACTAATCTTCAATTCATCGAAATCAAAAGTCACTGGGCCACATGACCGTAACCAGTCGGCACCCAGCACCATGTCACAAGCACCGAGTGAGAGGACTCGCACGGTAACTGTAAATTGTTTATCCTGCATTATCTAAGTAAAGGTTGGGCACATGGCCTTACTTTCCACCTTGTCTCCGTTTGTTATGGCAATGAGCAGTGCCATTGTCCAGGTCACCACACAGTCACACTTCGTCACCATCGACTGGTCTATGAAGTTGTTTGTGCTTCCAGAGTCCATGAGTATCTCAATTGAGACATTCCCAACTCTTCCTCTTATACGGATGGTGCTCAATCGTGAAAGTGATGATAAGGCAAGCACCGAATGCTCAACCTCTTTATTGTCGTCTGGGATATTCCCAACAAGCTCATCATCTGCCTCCTCACCACCGTCTGAGGCTTCCTCCTTAGCATCTCCATACTCCTCCTCTTCCTCTGCCTCCATACTCAGCAATTGTTTGTATCTATGTCCAGGGGCCCATTTCTCTCGACACTTAAAGCAAGTACCCTTGGTGAAAGGCTTGAAGAGTTCTTTTGTGAAGCTTGGTAGAGGGGGTTAGGCTTGTTTGAGGTGCCAAACGTATTTTGGCTGGGTTTAGAGTAGACGGGTTTTAGAGTGTAGGTAGTGCTCTTGCCCCGTCTGGCCATTGTTTCCAATGACCATTCTTGCAACTTGGCTTGGTTATACGCTTGGGTGAGGATAGTCGGGGCCATTATCTTGAGCATGGTTCGTATCTCTTCCTTCAATCAACTAATGTAACTTGAAATAATGAAAGCCTCATCCAGGAACGGGTAAAATTGGATAAGATCATAAATCTTCTCTTCAAAACTCTCAGTATATTGCTCGAATTTTCCCCATTGTCTCATCTTGGTAAACTCTTTAACCTTATCATAGCCAACTTTCTCTCTAAATCTCTCCACCACACTTCTTGAAAATTTCATCCAATGCCTCAGTCGGTAGTCACCCTCGGCCATGGCAAAGTACCACTTTTTTGCCTTTCCCTTCATTTGAAGTGCAGCCATCTCTACCTTCCCATCCATCGGAACTTGATATAAGGATAAGTACTTCTCACATTTCTTAATCCTAGTCAGGGCCCATCTCCTTCAAAGGAAGGAAATTCAGACTTTGGCATATTGAATTGGGGCTGTCTGGGGAGCAGTCAGTGGTCATCGTACTATTGGAGAAGGGATACGTTAGAGAGAGCATGAGCTCATGTGCCGTACCGGTGATTCTAGTGCCAAAGAAAGATGGGTCATGGAGAATGTGCGTCGACTGTCGAGTTGTAAATAACATTACGGTAAAATATCAGCATCCTATCCCTCGACTTGATGACATGTTAGATGAACTTTATGGGTCTTGTGTGTTTTCTAAAGTGGATTTAAAAAGTGGGTATCACCAAATACGCATGAAAGAAGGAGATGAATGTAAAACAGTCTTTAAGTCTAAATATGGATTGTATGAATGGTTATTTATGTCGTTTGGTCTTACTAATGCGCCTAGTACCTTCATGAGGTTGATGAATCATGTCCTTCGTGCTTTTATTGGAAAATTTATTGTAGTATATTTTGATGATATTTTAGTATACAGTAAAAGTTTGGAGGAATATGTGGAGCACTTGAGGTTTGTTCTCGAAACCTTAAGAAAAGAACAATTGTATGCTAATTTAAAGAAATGCACTTTCTGCACTGACAAGTTAATCTTTTTGGGTTTTTTTGTGAGTGCACAAGGTATCCAAGTAGATGAAGAGAAGGTTCAGGCAATTCAAGAATGGCCTAGCCCGACAAATGTGAACCAAGTTAGAAGTTTTCATAGTCTAGACAGCTTTTACCGGCACTTTGTGAAGGACTTTAGCACTATTGTAGCGCCATTGACCAAAGTTATCAAGAAAAATGTGGGGTTTAGATGGGGTGAAGAACAAGAGCAAGCATTTCAGACGTTGAAAGGGAAGTTAATTAATGCTCCTTTGTTGTCTTTGCCTAACTTTTCTAGAACCTTTGAAATTGAATGTGATGCTTCTGGTGTTGGTGTAGGTAAGGTGTTGTCTCAAGAGGGGCGACCCATTGTATATTTCAATGAGAAGCTTAGTGGGGCCTCTTTGAACTATCCAACGTATGATAAGGAACTCTATGCTTTGATCCGAGCTTTGAAAACGTGGCAACATTACCTTTGGCCTAAGGAATTTGTGATCCACATTGACCATGATTCTTTGAAGTACTTGAAGGGACAACACAAGTTGAATAGAAGACATGCTAAGTGGGTCGAGTTTATCGAGATGTTTTCCTATGTGATCCGGTACAAGCAAGGCAAGAAAAATGTCGTCGCCGACGCGTTATCTCACAGGTATATCTTGCTTTCCACTTTAAATGCAAAGTTGCTTGGATTTGAGTTTGTTAAATAATTATATGAGGCTAATAATGACTTTGGAGAAACTTTCAAATTATGTGAAAAGTCGCTTTATGAGAATTACTATAAGCATGACGGGTTTTTATTTCGAGAAAAACATTTTTGTGTGCCTAATTGCTCCTTGCATGAGTAATTGGTTAGAGAGTCTCATAGTGGCAGCTTGATGGGACACTTTAGGGTGGCTAAAACTTTCGCTATTCTCCAAGAGTATTTTTATTGGCTACACATGTGAAGGGATATTGAACGAATTTATGGAAGGTGTGTTGTTTGTAAACAAGCTAAATCATGAGTGCAACCCCATGGGTTATACACGCCTCTACCCATACCCAGTGACCCTTGGATTGATATCTCCATGGACTTTATTTAAGGCATGCCTAGAACTAAGACCGGAAAGGACTCCATCTTTGTTGTGGTAGATCAGTTCTCTAAGATGGCCCATTTTGTTCCTTGCCATAAACCCGATGATGTAATGCATGTGGCTGAGTTATTCTTTAAAGAAATTGTGTGTTGCATGGTGTTCGTCTGATCGAGATGCTAAATTCCTCAGCTATTTTTGAAAAACCTTGTGGGGGAAGTTTAGCACTAAACTTTTATTTTCTACAACTTGTCACCCACAAATTGACGGCCAAACTGAGGTAGTCAACAGGTCTTTGTCTACCTTACTTCGTGCGATAATTAAGACGAACATTAAAACAGGGGAAGAATGTTTGCCATCATTATTGAATCTAGAGAGTGAATTTCCATCATGATTTCTCCAAACCCCCGGATTCAACGGATTGTGAGATCCGACAATTCCACCCCCGGCTTATCGTTCGATTTGTCGCAATCGTGTGTGGCGCCTTAAATACCAAGGTTCTCATAGTTCATTCATCGTCGGGGTGCAGTCTTTACCAAGGTTCATGTCGTTAGTGCATTATAGGGTCACGGTTCCATACAAGTCAGTCCTCAATGGTCCTTGGCATCGACTCTCATACGGGTTCACGTCGCAGATCGGTCAAGTTCACATCACTCTCTTGTCCCTCTCACTATCCTCTTCTGTTGGCAACACTCCATTTTGCTTTTCAAGTCAAAAACTTCTATAAACCACTTTAAAGCTCATTTGGGAAATAAAGCAAAAAAGGCTTGATGAGACATTAGCTTAGGCTAGGAGAAGCTTTTGGTAAAAGCCGAATCGCTTTTTCTGATAAGGTCAACAATCAAAGGCTCCTCGATATCAGGTTGAATCCATAGAAAAAAATTTCTTGCTCAGTTGGAAATTAAGTCTGCGCCCAGTTTTTCCTTCGCAGAGGGGTTGGTTCTTTTGGCTTAAAATTGTTACTGGGCAGATTAAAACCAGCTGTGACTTGTGTGTGTGTGTGTGTGTGTGCAGATCCATCTTAACTAGATTTAATCTCATGTATCTCAGTCTTACTAACCTTATTTGAATGTGTTCACTTGACATCTCATGTTCTTCTCGATTTCCCCATTTGGTTGTGCATCCCTTTGGCTCATTGTTCTTCTTGTTTATGGACTCTTCTCTTAGCTCTCTCCATCTCTTCTTGAACTTCCATGTTTACTTGTGATATTCTAATTAGATTCCTGTCACACTTGATAATCCTTGCAAGCTCATGAAATAATTTATGCAATCATTTGTTTGTTAATCTTCAAAACATTAACGTGGGTCAACAAATTTCTCCTTTTTGATGATGACAAACAAATGATGCATGTGCATCCAATCAACAATGTGTAATAGTGTAACAGCAATCAATCAAACTTAATCAAAGCATCTAAAAAATCTTCCCCCTTAAATGCATTCTCTTCCCCTTGAAATGCACTTCCCCTTGAAATACTTTTCCCCCCTGAATGTTTCCCCCTACAATGATGCATAAAAAATGATCAGGGCACAATTTAATTCTGTGGAGTCAGTTCCTACAAGCAGATATTCAATCAAACATATATGGACACAATCCACATTAAGCATTGATTGAAATTAATCATCCAAGTCAAGTGCAACTCCATCAGATTTCTGGAACGAGCTGGTGCCACCAATTGCTTACCAAATCCGTAAGACACATGCATCTCTCTCTTCCCCCTTTTGGCATTATCAAAAAGGAATGAATACGCATAAAAAGATGGTAAGAGCATAGTAATAAAGTGTAAGCAATATGGAGATGTCACAATAAAACAACAGTTTAAACTAAAGTGCATCAGTGTACAAGGTCCAGAAGATGTTCAAAAGATGTCCAAAAAGATTAGTTTTAAGAGTAAATGTCTAAGAGTCAGAGGAGTTGGTTTCATGAACAGAATGGAAGGATTCTAATTGAGATGAGGGTTGATGGGTTGGTGATGGTATGTGGGTATCTGTCAGCTAGGTGAGGTCATCTTGCAGTAAGGTTCTAGCAGCTCGAGCCTGGTCCAATATAGCTTGGAGTGTTGCAATCTCATCTAAGGACTCCCTGGAGGGGTCAGTTCCTTCAGCTTCAGGAGTCATGGTTGCAACAACTTCTGGAATATTCAAATCATTAATTCGTTAGCATTGAATGTATAGGTTTCGATGATGCTGTGAATTGATTGACTAGATAATTGAATGTTAGTATAAAGGTTGCATATAGCAACTTATACAGGTTAGGGTTTGGAGGAATAGCCAAGGCAGAAAGCAGTCGAGGTTGGAACTGCCAAGGCAGAAGTAGTCGAGGTTAGAACAGCCAAGGCAGAAGCAGTCAAGGTTCGAGCAGTTGAGGTAGAACTAGTCTACACCAAAACAGTTGAGGTAGAACTAGTCTACACCCAAAAAGATGAGGTAGAACCAGTCAACATCAAAATAGTCGAGGTAGAAGCAGTCTACATCGAGGCAGTCGAGGTAGAAGTAGTTGACACCGAAGTAGTCGAGGTAGAAGCAGTTGACACCGAGACAGTCGAGGTAGAAGCAGTTGACAGCGAAGCAGTCGAGGTAGAAGCAGTTGACACCGAAGTAGTCGAGGTAGAAGCAGTTGATACCAAGACAGTCGAGGTAGAAGCAGTTAACATCGAAGCAGTCGAGGTAGAAGCAGTCAAGGTTAGACCAGTTAAGATAGAAGCAGCTGACACTAAGGTAGTCGAGGAAGAACCAATCGAGGCAAGACCAATCGAAGTAAAAACAATCTACACAAGACCAGTCGAGGCAAGACCAGTCAAGGTAGAGACAGTCTACACTCACCCAGTTGAGATGCAAGCAGTTAAGACATGATCAACCATGGAGAAACCGGTCTTGTAAGAATCAGTCTTGTCAGAACCAGTCAACATATAAACAATTGAGACAAACCAGTCAAGGTCAAGCAGCAGAGAAAGATTAACCAAGTCAGAGGCTAAGTCAGCATGTCAGAAACCCTAGTGGATACACTGGATGTAATTTTCTTAACATTAAATTCAAATGATTTGAATTTAATTTTAATCATTGGAGACGTTGAAAACAATCAAAAGAAGACAAAGATCACAGGATACTGAACCTTGCAAAAAGGCAAGTCAGCTTTTTGAAAAAGGCAATGTTAGTATTTTGAAAACCCTAGTTCAGCAAGGAAAGTTTTGGACAGCATTCACGAAAAGGAAAAGAAGACCAAAGCAAGATCCAAAATCTATGGGATTTCTAGAAAATTCAAAGGAAATAAGAAGATAATCTTCAACGGCTCTTCAATGGGTATATTTTCCAAAGAGAGGATAAATACTCCGAGTCATGCAGAAGGAAAATAACTTTTAAGAATTTGTGAAGTGCCTGCATGCAATCTTGAGCTTCAAAGAAACATCCAGCGTTCTCTACTTAGAGAATATCTCGAGTAAACCCTAGTCTGAAAAGATATGCTCAGAAAGGCTCGAAAATCACTACTTAAGTGATTTATTCATCTGCACAAGATTTCTTTTCTTGTTCAATCAGTGAAGTAGGTAGCCACGAAGCACTGAAGTTGATCAGTGAAGCAGTTGAGTATGAAGGAACTGCAAGATTAGTGAAGCAACTGAGGGTTGTTAAGGATCAAAGCAGTTGAAGCACTCAAGCTCGTGAAGGATTGAAGTTTTTGAAGCAACATAGGGTTGTGAAGGAACAAACATTGTGATAGCAGCTGAAGATTGATTTCGAAGGAGCTGTATTGTGGTTTTAAAGTCAAGTTGTTGACTATGCACTATTGTATTGGTGTCGAGACAATAGTGAAATTCCTCCTATATCAGAGGAAGAAGAGAGGAGTAGAGGATTATACTACCTCGAACCTCTATAATCTTGTGTGTCACTTTATTTATCTAGCATTGCATACCATACACACATACAGCCTAAGATTATAACAAAAGTACTTAACAGTTTTAAAATCAATTAAAAAGGAGCTATATAAATATATTCCACTGCATACTCTTTCATTGTTTGAAAATGTTTCAAAAACCTACAAGTTCATTCACCCACCCCCGTTTGAACTTGTAGAGCCACCTTTTAGGGACCAACAAGTGGTATCAGAGCTGTGTCTCTGATCTAGAGTGATCCCAAAATTTTCATTGTTTTAAGTCTGTTTTTAATGGACAAATTTGATGAGTGGAATATGCGTATACAGGCGCATCTGACTGCCACACATGAGGATATGATGGAGGTCATCGAAGAAGGACCCCTTAAGAAAATGAAGGTTAATACTGACTCTACTACAAGTGCAACCACTCCACACGTGCCAAAGCCAAGGTCAGAATGGACCATTGAAGACAAGAAAAAGGCACAACCTAGATAATGTGGCCAAAGACATTATCCTGAAGACCCTGGATAGCAATATGTTCTTAATGATCAAGACATGTACCACTGCCAAGGAGATTTGGGACAAGCTGATCCTTGTATGCGATGGAACCCAGGATATCAAGGAAAATAAACTCATAGTGGCAATTCAAAAATTTGAGAATTTTAAGATGAAGCATATAGAAACGGTGGACGAGATGGACAGCAGATTCACTACTATAATTGATGAGTTGACCATGTTGGGGAAGACTTACACAAATAAGGAAACATGCATGAAGATCCTTCATGCATTACCACAAGAATGGGACATGAAGGTCACTTCTATGAGGGAATCTAAGGATTTGTCCACCATCTCAACATTCCTGTTGTTCTCAGATTTAAAGGCGTATGAATTCAAGCTGCATAATCAAGAGCATGCCAAAGTTAACCCACAATCTGTCCCAGCTCTTGTAGCACCACAAGCACCTCAAAAATTTGAGGAGAGGAAAGAAGATTTCCATGAGCAAATGGCCTTGCTCATGAAGAAATTCAAGAAGTTTTCAAAATATACAAAGAAGTATCATAAAGGAGAATCTTCAAGAAACCCTTACAAGGAGAAGGAGGATGATGATGACAAGAACAAAGAAGGCCAAGCCTTGTGCTACAACTGAAGGAAGTCTGGACATTTCAATGTGGATTGTCCTAATCCACTTGTGAAGAAATATACTGATGAGGAAAGGAAGGCTTGGAAGAAAGACAAGAAGAAGGGGAGAAAAACAATGAAGGCCGAAGAGGATGAACAAAAGACGAAAAAGGAAAAAAGCTTCAGTGAGGAGAGCTCTTCCTCAACATCAGAAGAGTAGGCCTTGTTGTGTCTAATGACACAAAGTGAAGAGGAGGAGGTAACCTCTCGAATCAATTCTTCTGATTACAGCTTCACTTCACCACACAAAGACTTGGATATGCATGATATGTTTAATGAGCTACTGGCCAAATTTGAAGAAATTCAAGCTAGCCATGAAGCTCTATTGAAGGAGAATGAGTCACTCAAAAGTAACAAAGATGAGAAAAAAAGGAAGCTGGAAGGAGTTAAGCCTGCCTTTGAGCAAGTCGTTGGAAACCAGAGTAAAGAAAACCTGGGGTTCAAGGGCAAAACTGATTTTGGCTCAGATAAAGGTCAAGAGACCAACGCTGACATAAAGATGAAGTTTATACCTGAGTGTAAGGCCTCTGCCAAGCCCAAGGTGATCAACAAGGTTAGGACTAAACCCAAACCAGTCCACAAGGTTCAGCCTAAGTCCAAGAATAAGTTTATCCCTAAACCTGTACGTGGACATAGGAGGTCACATAGAAAGGGAGAAGGAAGACTTTTTCCTTCTGACAAGGATTTGAGCATGGCTTACATGCAAAAAGGGAGTACACAGCCCATGTGGAAACCAAAATCCCCTCCTATGAAATATTCACAATATGTGAATAGGCCCAAGTTTGTAAAAATGTATCATGGAATACCTACAAGCTGACACAGACCTACTAGAAGGTCATATGCTTATGTATATAGACCAGTAAGTCTGGACATCAAAACATGCACTATCCAGTTCACTCTAGCACATCACAGTACCATCCTAAATGCTATTCTGCTGTATTTTTTTATTATGGCAGTGAGAGGTACAACTCTCCTAGATGAAGACCATTTGGCTATGGTCTAGAGGTTAATTTTAGGAGTGTTAACTATAGAGGACCTAATCAGAATTGGGTACCTAAACCATTTTAATCTGTTTTGCAGGTTGTCTGGTACATTGACAAGGGTGTTCCAGACATATGACAGGTAAAAGACACTAGTTGAAGGATTTTAAAGAAAAATATGGACCAAATGTAGTTTTTGGAGGCAATGAGAAGTCTGGAGAGACCAAAGGAATTTGTTCCATCATCAAGAATGGTTTGATCATCAAAGAAGTTGCATATGTTCAAGGCCTGAAGTTTAATTTGTTGAGTACAAGCCAATTCTGTGATAAAGGCTACATTGTAGAGTTCAGCAAAGATAAGTGCAAGATCAAGAATGAAGAAACAGGAATGGTGGTTATTACTGGATCAAGGAAGAAGAACATGTATATTGTTGATTGGAGCACAATAATTGGAGAAACTTGTTTAGTTGTCAAGGCCAAAGTTGAAGTTAGTTGGTTATGACACAAAAGGATGAGTCACCTAAACTTCAAAGCAATCAACAAACTAGCAAGAAAGAACCTTGTTGATGGGCTGCCAGATGTGATTTTCAAGAAAGAAAGAATCTGTGACTCATGCCAAAAAGGAAAGCAGGTAAAAGCTTCATTCAAGAACAAGACAGTGCAATCTTCATGTAGAGTTTTGGAGTTTCTCCATATGGACTTGTTTGGTCCAGTGGATCCTGTAAGTGTGAGTGAAAAGAAATACACACTTGTAGTTGTTGACGACTACTCAAGATATATTTGGACAGTATTCTTGAACAAGAAGAATAACACTTTGAAGAAGCTGCCAGAGCTGATGAAGAGAACATAGAATGAGAAGAACCAGACCATCATCAAGATCAGATCAGACAGAGACACAGAATTTCTCAATCAACTAATTGCTGATTTTTGCAAAGAAGGAGGCATTGTTCACCAACTAGTAGCTGCAAGGATACCACAGCAAAATGGAGTTGCTGAAAGGAGAAATAGAACTCTCAATGAAGCAGCTAGAACTATGATAGCTGAAGTTGGTTTGCCTAAAATATTTTGGGCAGAAGCTATCAACACTGCTTGCTACACACAGAATAGGACCATTGTCAACAAGGTGCATAGAGTAACTCCATATGAGCTATGGAATGGAAGGAAGCCAAGCATAGGTCACTTTCACATTTTTGGAGGAAAGTGCTTTATCCATAACAATGGAAAAGATCAGTTGAAGACCTTTGATGCAAAGGCAGATGAAGGAATCTTCATAGGATATTCTAATGTGAGCAAGGCATTCAGAATTCTTAACAAAAGAACAATGGTGATTGAAGAGTCAGTTCATGTTGTGTTTGATAAACCTCATTTCACCAATGGAGCTGAAGCAGCAGTGGAGAATTTGGTTGAACAAGCTGAAAAGATGAAGATCTCAAGTCCAAAGAGAAATGATCCAGTTTATGTTGATGCTCAAATTCCTAAAGTGAGAACTGATGATAATGGAAGTGACCATGAACATGATAACAATGATGCAGGAGATGATCCAGATGATCATGATGATGGAAATCAAGTAATTGCATCACTAAATCAGCCAGATTTGAGGTGGCTTAGTGATCATCCACCTGAGTTAGTCATTGAAAATGTAGAAGCTGGTGTGAGGACAAGGAGACAACTAGACACCATGCTTGCATGTTTTCTATTCCAAATGGAGCCCAAGCTTGCTGAAGATGCACTTGGAGATGCTGATTGGATTATTGTCATGCAAGAAGAACTCAATGAATTTGAAAGAAATCAAGTTTAGGAGTTAGTTTCAAGACCAAAGAACCGGAATATTGTTGGAACCAAGTGGGTGTTCAGGAACAAGATGGATGAAAATGGAATCATTGTAAGAAACAAGGCAAGATTAGTTGCACAAGGTTATTCATAGCAAGAAGGCATTGACTTTGATGAAGCCTTTGCACCAGTAGCAAGGTTGGAAGCAATTAGGTTGTTCCTTGCCTATGCAGCCCACAAGAACTTCAAAGTATATCAAATGGATATCAAGAGTGCATTCCTAAATGAATTACTTGAAGAGGAAGTCTATGTGGAGCAACCACCTGGATTTGAAGTCAAGGAACAAGAAGACAAGGTGTACATGCTAAGGAAAGTCTTGTATGGGTTGAAACAAGCACCAAGAGCTTGGTATGAAACCCTGTCACAGTTTGTAATTGATAATGGTTTCAAGAAAGGAACCATAGACAAGAAATTGTTTAGAATCCAAGATGATATAAGCACATTGTTGGTTCAAATTTATGTAGATGATATCATTTGTGGATCAGAAAATGAAAGATTGTGCAAGAAGTTTTCAGAGTTGATGAAGAGTAAGTATCATATGAGTATGATGGGGGGGCTGAATTATTTTCTAGAGTTGTAAGTCAAGCAATAGAAAATGGAATTTTCATCAATCAAGGAAAGTATGCAAGGGATTTGATTAAGAAGTTTGGGATGGAGAGCAGTTCATCTTTACCTACTCCAATGAGTATTAGAGTTAGTTTGGACAAAGATGTTGATGGTAAAGATGTTTATCAGACTAAGTATAGGGGA